>JAQZBX010001423.1:34585-83445 GCA_029593785.1 Cabassous unicinctus | reverse complement strand
AAAAAAAATAAAGGATTCTGCAGTGATGACTTGTTTGGAGGGAACAGAAATTGGGGGTATTTGTCCAAAGGACCTTTAGCCTACAAAGCACTTTCACAAACTTATCAACTTTGTAAATTGCAGCTTGTATCGCACACCTGTCTATATTCATTTCATAAATAGTTGAAAGGCTCACTATATCTCAGGTACTTTGGATATGTTAGTGAGCAAAGTCCCTGATTTCATAAAGCTGAAATTCTCGTGAAAATTATAGACAATAAGTAATAGATGTGAAAAATAAGTAGATTGTATAAGATGTTGAAAGGTTGTAATTGCTTTATAGAAAAAGTAAAGCAGGGTAAGGGGGATAGGGAATGAGGGAGGGGTTGTTGCTGGATGCACTTTAAAGTAAAATGATCAGTGTAAGCCGCACTGAGAAGGTGACTTTTGAAAAAAGACTTGAAAGAGATAAGGGATTAGCTATTGGGATATCTTGGAGAAGAGCATTCCAAGATGAGAGAACAAAGAGTACAAAGATCCTAAAGCAGGAATGTGTCTGGTAGCTCAAGAAACAAGCAAGGTGACTAGTGAGATTGGAGCAGAGTGAAGAAGTGATAGAGATTAAGTCATAGAGAGAACATGACTCTGTAAGGTCTTTGGATATCCTCTAAGGGAAATGGGGAGCCAATGCATGTTTTTGAGTAGAACAGTGACATGATCTCAATTAGGTTTTAAAAGTACCACTCTGGCTGCTGGGCTGAGATAGTGTAAAGGGCAGAGATAAGGGGGAGCCTGGCCAGGAGAAGGATGATGTTGACTCAGATCAAGGAAAGGGCAGTGGAAAGAGTGAGAAATGGCCATATTCTGAATATTTTGAAGGTAGAGCCAATGGGATTTCCTGAAAGATTGGATAAGGTGAGAGAGGAAAAGAGATGGGAAGAAGAATTTCAAGGTTTTTGAGTCTGAGTACCTGGAAGAACGGAGTGGCCATCAACTGAAATGGGGGAAGGTTGCAGGTAGAGCAGGTTTAGAGGAATGGTCAGGAGTTCCGAGATATAAGTTTTTAAGGATATCTAGGTGGAGCTATTGAGTAGGCAATTAGAGCTATGAATCTGGAATTTGGGAGCGAAATCTGGAGTGGAAATATTCATTTTGAAATTGCCAACATGTAGATGATGTTTAAAGCCCTGAGAAGGATGAGACTACCAAGGAAGAGAATGTAGACAGAGATGGGAGGACTGAGGACCCAGCTTCTCTTCGTGCAGCTGGCAATTGGGTGGAGAAACAGGTATTAAACACATATTTACAGAAATAAATGTGTAATTGCAATTGTGATGAAAGTGTTAATAGGAAAACCTTTTAGGGCTCTGAGGCATAATTCAGGCACGGAGTCTCCACTTCAAGGAGATCTGCAGTGATTAGTTGGAAAGGGGCCGTGTGTAAAAGGAAAGACAGTAAGGTGAAGAGTGCAAGAGCAGGTGATAGCATGAACAAATGAATGACCTGAGGGAGGACGGGATATGGTGTGTCTGATGGATGGAGTGCAGGCAAGTGTGTCTAGAACTCTGGGAGCTAGGTATAGGGTAGTGTGAAATGAGGTTGAAGAGGCAAAAAGTGAAGTGCCCAAATCAAGCAAGGTGCTACGAGCCACATGAGGATTTTGAACTTATGAGCAATGGGAAGCCATTCAAAATGCTAAGAAGAAAGAGACTATAAAACAATAAATTAAAATACTTTAGTTGGAAAGAAGTTAATAATGAAGTGTTTCAAGGATGGTGTAATGGAAGTTTCTGCCTAAAACATATATTAAAGACATGGGAGAAAGCGGGATGAATGGCAAAGTTGCAAAACAGGCTTTTGAGGTACAATGATTTAAATCAAAACATGGTAGGACTGTGAATACTATTTAGTATTGCAGGCATATTATTTTTAAAAAATGAAAAAGAAACAAAAAAGGCTGGTAAGGCATAATAGAAATCAGTTATGGTGTGCCTGATGGTTTGCCCCTCATACTTACTGAGAGCAGCAAATACTTAAGTTGGAAAGAAGAATAGAATCATTATGGAAAATAATGAGCAATATGGAAAAGACCAGGTGGTTGTTCCTGTTTATCCTGTTGTAATGTTAGAACAGGTCATGGTTAATGAGTGCTGAAAGGCCGTTTTCTATGTACCCTGAGGATCTAATCAATAAGAGGAAAAGGCTTCTACCAAGGATTTAGGGGAAGTAGGAAGGATGTTTTCTGACAATATAATGTGTTACAGTGGGTTTTGTGGGCTTGCCTTTTCTGAAAGTCTTTACACCAAAGGTTGACAATGTCTAAAAAAGTGACTATGGTGAGGCTTAGTGTCTTTTGCTGTTTGGACTTCTGAGTTGTAACTGGCCCAATCTAGGAAACAGGCAGGAGTCGGGAGAAGTGATACCTGGTGGCGCGTAGGTCTATGTTGAGGTTTGCAGTATTTTACAGGAAGAGTGATCCACGGCCACGAACGGTAGCTGCGAAAACAGCAGCATAACAAATGGGAAGGCCTGCGAGCTTTCTTTACACAATGTGCCTTCAAATCTGTGGGGCAGAGACTCATCTGCGTGGAAGGTAGAAAGAGGAAGACAGAATTCTTCTAGCACCATGGTTTTGTGAATGTAATGGACAGCTAATCCTGAATCAAAGGGAATATTTTAAAACCGCTTTTAAGAAATCTGAGACTTCTTGACAATAAAACATTAAATAATCTTACAGAAATGTTTTGAAGAAAAACACATTAGTTCATATGTTCATTCTTTCATTCATTCAAAAAGTAGTAATTGAGCTCCCCCTTTGTGCAGGAAACAGTGTTAAATGCTGGACTGGTCCCTGCCCTGGTGGAGTTTACTCTGGTGGGAAAAATAAATGATAAAGATTTTAAAAATAAATTTGATTTGTCCTGTGAAGGCAACCCACAAGGTGGAGAGGTAGAAGTAATGGGTCAGGGTGGGGCAGGCGGCCTAACTGAGATCAGGGTACCAGGGGAGGTTTCTCTGGGGAGGTTATATTTGAAGTGACACCTGAGAATAAGAAGCTTATAGTAGGGAAGCGGGTGTGGCTCAGTGGATAGAGCCCCCGTTTACCATATGGGAGGCCTGGGTTCGCGTCCCGAGGCCTCCTTGTGAGGGCAGGCCGGCTCGCTGGCTCGCGCGACACCGTGGGCTGATGCGGCAGGACCTCACAGCAAGGGGGAGATGAGTAGACACAGAGAAGACACGCAGCGAATGGACACAGCAGCACAAGCAGCAAGGGGGGGGATAAATAAAATAAAATAAATAATAAATCTTTAAAAAAAAAAAAGAAGCTTATATAGTCAGAACCATAAGATCATCCCCAGTCACACGCCCTGCACTAGGTCAAGTGGCTCCAATTTAATTCTGCCCTTTACAGGTGAAGCCTTTGTGTCAGTTTGTAGAAAGCTTAACACTCTTGCCACTACAATTAGAGCTTCGATTTACTTACAGACATAATCTTTCTTCAACAACTATTTACAATGATTTTAATACAACATAAGCTTGATACCTATTCCACTCTAATTCCTACTACAGTCTTAATAGGAAAAGAATCATTTGCTAAATAAAACGTTCACAAACAATTTGCATGTTCAACTGTAAAGGGAGTGAACATTCATAATAGGAAAAATTCCACTACATAAAGTGAATCTAATGGTTACTAGGGATTTGGAAACTTGGAAATATCATCAAAATATAAATATTGGTATGATACCAAGATTGCATATTATTCTGTTATTAAATCATAAAAAAGCTCAACTTTTACCGCAATCAGGTCTTTGAATGCTCAATATTCTCATACCATTTAACTAGAACGCATTTTTTAGATACAAATGGATATATTAATTTCCATTAAAATGTTATCTTTTTACAGTATATTTAATTCAGATCCAGTTTCTATTTCCACTGAAATAATTGCTTATAATACACAGACTCGATTTTATATGACTCATTAGAACAGTGTATGGGAAAAAATAGGTTTGCAGGTAATATTGAAATTAAATATGTTAATCTGTACCTCAGTGTGCACATTTTATATGAGCTTTAATTTGCCAAATAAATTATAGTTCTGTGTTTATAAGGTGCCCTTGAAAGTGTGTCCTATTTTTGAACACTAATACCATGGGGAAACAAATATACAAAGCTTTTAGCTATAGGCTACACTTGCATAAATTAAGGCAAGAACAGTTGGTTGGTAAGTAGAGCTATGGTATCCTTAGCTTTTTAAACACTCCAAATTGTTAACACGATTTTTTTTGTGTGGTTACTAATATTAAGATAATAAATAATATTTAGTTTCAATATCGTACCCTTCAGCCAGGGCATAAATTCATTTTGAATGCTGTGTTGAATTAATGTATAATAAACATACTGCAGTTTGCCATCAGGAATTCTCGATGAAATGCAGGAAGTCAGTTCTTTGCTTATGCATTAGCACTGCCAGTCTTGCTCTGTTTAATTTTAGCTCTTTATAAAATTGCTCTACTGACAGTCCTCTTAATTTTAATGTGATTGTTTTAAGGTTAACCAGAAATGGTATGATGTGTTTCCTGAAGTAGGGTATAAAAACTGTTATAGGAATACGGGCCCCCAGTAAAAATCCCTTTCACCATTAGCCACCTGCAATCAGGATACCCAGCTGCCTAATTGGGAAAATTGTGGTGTTCCCTGTAGGGCAGGGGCCTGCAAAGTCACTGTGTCTACCAGGAGCTGTTCAGTGTCTCAGAAGGGAGTTGTATCACAGAGGACTTGTGAAAGAAAACAATGTTGATGATGGAAGTAGAATCTGCTAACTATAGCAGCAACTGTCACCCACTTCTGAGACAAATGACAACTGTATTTAAAATGTTATTTATTGTCTAATAGGTTGGTTCTTTTTAATAATATATATTTAAATATCAACCTGAAGGATCTTTGGCTTAAAAGTGGTTCCAGGGCTTGAATCTTGAGTTAGAAGTATAGTGAATTCTCTCGTAGCACCCAAGTTTGCAACTAAAAGGAAGAGCAAGGGAGCCTTCGAAAAGAAAAACAACAATAACAACAACAAAACCAGTATTATTCTAAGTTAACATGGTTTTTAAATAGGGTTCATAATGTTTTTTGGTAAAGTCTATGGACTCCCTTGCACACTCTCAGAATAAAATCCTTAAAAGCATTAACCAATTAAAGGAAAAGTAGGAAAATATTAAAACATTGTGATATAGGAATAGATGAGCTTCTTTGTTATTCTCACATTTAATGAGCTGATCTAGTGGTTGGTCTAATAACTATCATAATTTTGATGTGGTGATGGTTAACATTGGTATTTTGAAATATTCACAATGTAATTTGAAATTTTCTATGATTTTTATTGGTATCAAAGTCACAGATACTGCTAATACTATTGTGATTGGTTTCTTAAATTCACAAAGGAAAGAAATACAAAATTTTATTAGAGATTATGAAAATGAAAGTGTATTTTTTGTTTTCATCCAAACTCATAATTTCTTAGTTCTATGCATGGAGCTCAAGTTAATAACCCTTGAATAGGTTACTTTTAAAGATGTTTTTATATAATCCATGCTTATGATCATAAAAATATGTCAGCTATTATTATGTCATAAAAATATGTCAGCTATTATTATACTTAATAAAAAAGAACTGTGCATAATTTTTGTTATAGTGTAATTTGGCTTTAAAGAATATTTTTTGAAAGTTGTGTATTTCAGCTGGGGCCGAATGTGCTAATAATTGATGTAAAGTAGGGTAACAATGGTAAAATTGTTTTTATAAGTAACACCACTTACAAAGGGACTTTTACAACATGCAAATCCAATTTTAACCTCATCTGCCAAATACAGACAATTTCCTCTTGGTAACAACTAATTTAGGAAATCTATATCTTTTGGGGGCATTACTAAAATCACATCAAATAAAAATAATGGGGACTCACTCTATAAAAAAATAGTATATCTATGATTTTATGTCACAGCAGTTTCTGAGCTTGGTTCTTTTAGAAAAGGAAAATATGTAACCAAAAAGCAAAATGATTTTCCTTTCTGGAGACAAAAGACTGCTTCCAAATAAGCCAACCTAAGAGGAGGCAGTATCTTCAGGATGCATGGTTGGAATGTTGAGAAGGTCTACTTGAGTAAAAGCTCCAATATGTCTTTGGGGGTTTAAACCCTACACAAAGAATTTGGGGTGCTTTGTGTGTTTTTTTTTTAATAGCCAGCCTACCTTAAAGGGCCAAAGGCTTGATGATAAAATCTGTCAAGAAATGTTTCAATTCCAAAAGCACACCCAGGTTGCTGTTTCCTTCAGTACAAGTACCCAGATGGGATATTTAACAGAAAACGCAACGAGACTTGTTCAGGCTAGGCCTGAGGACAGGGTCAGTGAAATGGACATTTAGAATTTTTTACTTCTTGTTTTGTATCCCTGTCCACCAAAATCCACAAAAATGATTTGGCTTCCTTCATTTGTACTTATCTTTTAAAGTATTGCATCATCAAATAGAAGAACCCATAATGATAATAATGATCCTGTGTGGGTAGCACCTAAAACTTCCCTAAGAAACATATCGTTATTGTGTTTGCTGATCAGATAATAAAATTGAGAATCCAGAGGTTTGTGACTTGTCCAAGATCGTAAAGAAGATGTAGCAGTGTTAGAACTGGAGCCCAAGTTATTTGTGTCTGGATTCCATGCTTTTTTTTACTAAACCCTTTAAGTCTTATTTAAAACCACCCTAAGGAACAGACTGTACCTCCCAAGAAATCCTGTTTCAATACATATCCAGTAAATTTATTTATTGACTATTTAGTGGATCGATATTGATCAAATGGCTACAATTTGACAGGTAACGTGCTAGCATTGACACTACAGGTGTGAACACAACAGACACGTGCTCCATCTTTGTAAAGCTTAGACTCAGGTGTGGCAGGTATGGAATATGTAAGGTGAGATCGTGTAAGAGTATTGTGGGAGTATGTAGGAGGGGCTTTTAAAAAAAGACGTGACAATAGTGGAGCAAATTGTGTTGTGAACTTCATAGTGTCCTTTACACTGCATATACATATAGTTTCCTCATTCAAAATATAAGCTTTGAAGTTTTTCTGCCTGTGTTTTATACCCTTGCCCTATCGTGTACTTAGTGTGTAACCTTGGCCAAGATTCTTAATTTCCTTGTCCCTGAGCTTCTTCATCTGTAAAATATTGATAATACACAAATCTCAAAGAGTTAGTATGTAGATTTAGTGAGATTATCAATATAAGATGCTTAGAATACTGCCTCACAAATGGTAAGCTATTGTGATTGTGGCTGTTTTTATTGTTTCCCTATATATTACAAATATCCATAGAACTTGGCTCTTACAGCTTTTCCCAGGGGTTAATGTCCAGATGCCATCTGTAACCCTGTCCAGACCTGATATTTTGACTTCAAAGTGAAGTGTCTTTGCAAGTGTTATAGCAATGTGATCTGGTCCATTTCATAAAGCTTTAACTTTAACTCAGCTTTTCTCCTTTAGTCTTAAAGGAAGCAGAGATGGGTCTCATATCTTTGTGGAAATTCTGCAATATGCAATTTAAAGTTAGATTGACCTTCAAGGTGACAAAGTAAAATAAACAGTTTTAGAAATGAAAATGGCTAATCTGAAATAGATCACAGCTAAGAACTTCATTTTTTATTCATTCTCTTCATACAAGGTCGGTATCATACTAGTGAACATCTAATATTGTATTTCATTGTGGGGTGCACTGAAGATGCAGTTGGAGGAAATTAAGGACACAATGAACAGGCAGAAATCAGAGAACATGTCTGAGGACCCTTATTTCAGAGCATTATATTTAAATGTAAGTATGCCTAATTTAAAAAAATAGTTGCTACATGAAATTTTGCTATTGGATTCTTTTTCTTTAGACCCTGCTTTAATTTCCTAGAAATGAACTTAAGTGGACAGTTTAACATGAATATATCTATATATATGTATGTATATATAGATATATTCTTTATTATAGAGGTTGTGAGTTTACAGAACAAGATTCCCATATACCACCCTATTATTAACACCTTGCTCTGGTGTGGAACATTTGTTACACTTGGTGGTAGCACCTTTTTATAGCTGTACATCCAGTGTCTTTTTGCACAAAGAAGTCCTGTGCCTGCAGTTCCCTGAGAAGGCTGGGTAATTGCCCCTTGCTCCTTGTTCTGTTTCTGCAGCACCAAGTTCAGGGAAGACCACAGACCAGGCGACGTTAGCCTTGGAAGGCTGAGGGTGATAAATAGGCACTGTACTCACACCTGACTGGACTGTACTGAACTGTGTAGTCATATTAAATATGGTATAGCCCCGAGATTGATGGCTTAGAAGAGGTGGTCCCCTGAACCGTTTTGGAGCAGCCTCTGTGTAGATCCTTAGACTGCCCCCTGCTTCCCCCACCCCCCACATGCACTCAAGCACACACATGCATAGACCTTTCTTAAGGTCTGATGAGTTCCTCCTCATTCATGTGTTGTCATTTTCAATTTGATTTTTGGGTCTATAGGCTTATATCGCCAACTCTCTTGGGAAAGGTTGTTAATCTCTTTGAATTAATTTTCTCCTGTATATCTTAGATAAGTAACTTCTTGTTTTATCCAAGTGGTGTCAACATTTTCAATATGATTGTTTTACAACTTTACTTATGACAGGTGCTTAGTAAAAGTTTATTGGATTGAATTATATGCTGTTTAAGGTAAAAGATAAAATGATTAAAAAAAGATAAAAATGGTGCTCAAATGATGCAACATTTAAATTTAACACTGTTAAAAGTATACCTAAATAAGTCAAATAAAAATATATGACAATTTTAAAAATAGGGAGAACTTCAAGAAACGATAGGTGATAAAGAGATGCATTCAGTTACTGACTTAAATTCATATCTAAAAGTCGTGACTTCTTATATTCTCTTGATATCCTTGGAACATCGGGTTCCTGTGATGTGTTGTTTTTCCTTTCCCTTTTTGTGTTAACTTTCCAAAAGGGAGACAACTAAAATATCATCATTGATTTAAATCTCTCTGGAGACACCCTGTACCACTGATTGTCTCTTCCCTTATTCTCCTCTGCAGAAATTCAGTGTCCAGATGTTCCAGAATCCAGATGGCCTATGAATCCTCTATCACCCAGAAAGGAGGAAAATGTGCATGAAAGTGGAACGTTGAAAAGAAAAAAAATAATTTAGCATTGGCTATATAATGGCAACATACAGGGCTGAAGAAAAAGCTTCCTTTCCTAAAGCAGCAACTTAATAAAATGCACGTTATAAGCTCTATCAGTAAGCTCTATCAGTAAGCCAAATTTTCAGCCTTGCCTCTTCTTTCCATCACCATTAAGAGGCTTGCAGAGATCCACACACTTTAAAGGGCAGACAGCATGGAAGAACTATCATGTACAATTTAAAGTAGCAGCTAAAATTGGAATGGTCACAAGAAAGCCTGTTTCTTTGCAATTAAATTGACAAGCTGTCTATGATTACCCTAGGGAACTTGGCAGCTGAGTGATAAAAAGACTGCAGAGTGTTGAAAGGTCTAACACAACTTACTAGGTAGACAAAGACCACATCTGCTTAATATACTGATTGGGAAAGTTGTGGAATGTACTTGGGTAAATTAGCCAAGGAGAGATACTAATGATACCTTTTCCTCTCTAACGCCCTCTTCTCAGAACCTGGCTTAGAAATTACCCACAAATATTTGAAAGCATGCATAAAAACCATTTTAGCTCAATACCTGATGTATTAAGTGTGACTCTACCATTGTAAATCACCAGGAGAATTGAGAAGAAGTTTAGAAAGTAATCATAATAAAACCCCTTTCATCAAGTAATGTTTTGGTTTATGAAATTTATATATACTTGATATAAAAACTGGGCAGCCAAGAGAAGATTTATAGAGATATCGACAACAAAGGACATGAAAGAAAATGGATAATTAAATGTCAAAATATTGGGCAAGAATTATATAGAATTTTCATGATTGAGGTTCCCTTGACCTGGGTAAAGCTGAAATTTAGTTTACAAAGGAAAGAAAAATTAGATTTGGGGTGGTAGCAATTCGTGAAGACTAACACATCCATTTCAGCAATGTCTTCTTAATTTTATTTATTAGTCTGTTCTTTAAAAGGGCAAATGCACATAACAATGTAAAGGTTTTCTCGGATACATTTCATAGGTATTAATAATACCCTACACTAAATAAATGAATAATGACTCTATGCTTTTCTGTTCTTTCTGAAGGCTGAGGACTATTTATTTCAGCAATCCTGGGAAATAATATGTGACTATTTCCAAAGTAGGATTACCACAAGCAGGATTTCTACAGTAGAAGCACATTATATACTACCTTGGCATTCACTTCAAAACCAGAGATTTGCCAATTAGCTGGCCAGTGGTGGCTGATCTTTGAGATCCAGGTGGTAGGTTGACAATATCATTCAAAGCTTAAAGTCATTCTGAAAATTCAACATTACATAAAGATTCCTCAATATTACTTTTGGATTAATAAAACAATAATACCTTATGTTAATATAACACATTACATTATACAAAGTGATTTTACATCCAAAATGACCTTTTTTTCCTTTCCCATTACAACCTGTGGAGTAGGTTTTTTTGTCCCCATTTTAAAGATGAAGAAAGAAAAGCCTGAAAGGGTGAGTGAGTGCCACATAGTAAGTAGCAGAGCTGAGTCCTTTCCACTACAATCAAAGGAAATTCAGGTCAGGGCATAATGTGGAGCATAGCATGGGAGGTCCTTCATCTGCAAAATCTAAGTCAATGCATTTGTGTAAATTGAGCATTTGAACTTCCCTTTTGGGATAATTGGATGAGATGATATATGTCCTCTAATGCTTTCAGCCAGACTCCTAAGAATCTGAATCTACTTATTGTGAAAAAAAGAAAAAACTTGTACTCTTTCCTACCATCATATTGAAGGTTATACACTTACGTACTCATTATCTGCTTTTTCTAAGAAAATATGCACATGGTAAGAGGGCTAATAGAACACTGCTTGCAAATGCCCCAGTGTTACCAGCTAGTCCAGTGTTTTGTACAAAAATAGGGTCAATATATGCTTTTTGATGGAAAGCATAATATCTGACAGATAGCAACCAAATCTTGTTCCAAAACAATAGTGTGAGATGCATCCAACTCTTGATCATCCATGGTGATAGATAGGAATAGCATGAATAACTGAAATCCAGAGACAAACACAAACCTCATTTTACAAAAAAATAGCTTCAGTTTCCTCCCTTAGCAAAGCTTTAACTACAGCTAATGACATAATTAGGTTGACTGGTTTGAAATTTGTCTCCACCCTCCCCACCCCACTCTGGTTGGGTACTGCTGAGTGGAAAACTGGCTTTAAGAAATAGGTTAGAGAATTAATAAAATCAAGAGTTGACTGGAGTAAAACGTCTCTTTTATTTTGACATTTGTGTTTCATACATGTGGGAGCTTAATAAATGCTATTTAAAGGGAAGGATATATGGTGATAAAATACATTGTCCGTCTCTTCTTCTTCTATCACTGACATAGACCACAATCCTGGGGCTGCTCCGTGACCCTCAAAACCATTTTGTGTATTGAAGAATTATATAATGTTATTTGTTCATTTATTCCAAGGCAACCAATAATCTTCCAGGATAAGGACACAAAATCCTTTAAACAATGCAGCATAGTGTGAGATTATGAACCAGAATGAAGTTGATTACATTGGGTGTCTTGAAAAGCCTTCAAAAATATCAGGCCACTTGATAATCTTACAAAAATTCTACCTTTTTACCCAAGAAAGTGTACTGAGATGTGAAACTTATTTGATATCTTTATTTTATGAGTGCTACATTGTATTTAAATGAGGCTAGTCACATGAATTAGTGTGTGTGTGCGTGTGCACACATGGGGGGCACTTTCTAGAACTGAAAACACTAACTGGCTCTCTACCCAATATCCATTTCCCCTCTTTTTCTTACCAAGAGATCCAAGACTTGTTTGGGACAGTTATGTGCTCACTTAAAATTTCTCAACTCCGCTGATTCTTTCACAGCTAAGGGTGGCCCTGCAACTCAATTCTATCAATGATATCTAAGCTCTACTGGGTGAGGCTCTGGGCAAGTTATTGTTTTCCTATAAAAAGGGACAAGCTCAGATTGCTTGCAGTTTTTGCCCTTGTTTCTTCTCCTTTCTGCTTCTTTCTTCTCCTTTCATGGAATGCAGACACCATGTCTGGAGGTAAAGCAAACCACCTTGTGACTATAAGGGGAAACCCCACGTACAAATAGAGATAGAAGGAAGAACAGAAGGAAATTGGGTCTCTAATGGAATTGTAGGGTTTCCAAGCCAGCCCTGGCAGAAAAAAACGAATCCCTATTTAACTAAGCCATTTTAGTAGGGTTCCTGTTACATACAGGTGAAGGAACTAGTGTGTGATACAAATTTTGTTAGAGCATAGTTGCTATGGATGTAGGTTGCCAGCACTTTACTTTGGCAGTCGAACTCCAATATTCTTTTCCCCTCCCCTGAAGTCATGACATGCTCTGGCCATAGTTTTTTTCCAGTTACTGCTCATACATATCTTAGCCAATTCTCTCAGGCTACTGTGGTGCTTAGAACACCATTCATAAAGTCCAAGAACTTCTACCAATTCCTAATTGCCTGATAATTTTTATATTTGGTTTCTTAGACCAATTTCTTAATGGCACCTCAAGACACCATAAAATTTGTAATTTAATATCTAGAGTGAAACATATATATTTATATATACACATACAAATATTTGTACAGGACAATGCTGAACAAGGTATGACTGCTATGGTTTTTTCTTTAAACTTAAGTTGTATAAAAAGATGAATTCTATAGGACAATCTAGGATTAAAGAATGCCAGTAGCCTATTAGAACTATTAATAGGTAAAACTTTCTAATATTTGTTGGGGGGGGGTAATCATTGGATGAAGTCTATGTATCATTCACATGGAACTCAGCTGGTTTCTTGGCATCATAATGATGGCTCTCTCTGGGAAGAAGAACTATAAAGTATCCCAAAACCCAGGGTTTCAGAAATACTGCTGAAAAGTTCACCTGCTCAAAGCATTATGCCCCTCCCAAACTGGTCAGTCTTGAGAGAGAGAGAGAGAGAGAGAGCGAGCGAGCCAGCCAGCCAGAGACAAAACACCACATCCCAAGGAGATGGCAATAAAATATTACCTACTATCTTATTGCTTAAAAATTAGCTAAGATGAATTAGAATAAAGTATGACTGTTCAATTAGCTTTCAAGGTTGATGAATTGAAATAAATTTTATTTTTGTTACATTTGGTAGCTTAGACATTTCAAAAATGTGGATGTTTTCAAGTGATAGGAAGATTGTTCATTTCTTATATGAGAGCTAATAAGCTGAGGTATAATGTACGTTTGGATTTCAAACATTTGATTTTAAAAGGGTAACAACAAACAACTGAGGCTGTTTTTCCAGATCTCTTCCTAATTGAACAATTTTGAATTCTAACCTGGAATGTGGTGTGTTTGATGGACATATACTCCTAGAGGGGGGATCAGAAAGCCTGAATTTTCTCTGCATGGAGTTGAGTTACAGGGTAACATTGGACAGCGTGCTTCTCATCTGAGGTTCGAGTAGTTTTAGGACACTCTCACCTCTGTGCAGTTGAGGCATTCTGGATATGGATCAGGTCCTGGCATTCTCATCGTACGCCTGGGATGAAACTCTCACAACTGCCTACAATTCACCTTGACTGCAGCCATTTCTTTCTTTCTCTGCCCCTCCACTAGTTCATTCTCATGAGGCACTGTCACCCTTTTCCTTCTCAGAAGCATTGCCCAGAATCTTCTTGGACACCAATTTGCTTGCGGCCTCGTACTCTCTCCTTTTGCCTGTCTAGGGATATGCTCATGGCTTTTTCCTTTCTTCTCTTGATGTAACTTTCACCACCGGTTTGAGACATCTTAAAAACCACTTACTTTCTCTCCACAGACCTTGTTTTGCCATATTAGTTTTCTACATAGCTTCTGTACTGCCCCCCTGGTTTCTCAATTAACATCCGGCTCCTGATTCTTTGAAACTTGTTTCAAAAATAAGTTAAAAAAAAAAAAAAAAAGCAAGCTTATGGTTTATTTGATTGGATTAAAGTTGGTCAAGTTAAATAGATTAAATTGCACTTTGCAAATGAAGTAAACACGAGCTCTTCTCTGCTTTTCCCAACTCAGTATTGGATTTTTGAGAACTGTTTCTCAGATGTCTAGGATTGAGGTTTCCATTCTGTATTAATGGAAAATAATCATGGCCTTTATTCTAAACAAAAACCATTGTGGAGGTGGATCCAGGATGCGAACCAAATAATGCATTATTGTACAAAGCTGACATGGTGTATTTGAGGCATAAAACATAGCGCACACTATAAACAAATGAAAAGCCCCAGTCAGCCCAGTTAGGCCCTGGCTATGATAGATTGCAAACCGAGGGTTGTAAAATAAGTAACAGTTTGGAACCATGGTTTATCAACAGTTTTATTTTCCTGAGACAACTTTATCCCAGAGAGCTGAAAAAGTGCCGTGCCTCATTTGGAGGAGGATCTTGTGATTTTCCAAGTATTTTCAGTTTCATCGTCTAAGGATGGCACTCTGCAAAGTTGCTTTCACAAGCTCCCGCACAAAATGTATTTGGGCAAAACAGCTTTCAGAGATTTTATTAGCCCCTTGGGTTAGCCCTGAGAAAAATACACTTGAAAACGTGTCGCAAACTCGAAAATGTTATTCTGACTCAAACAAAACAAAACAAAAAACAAAAACAAACCCACAAAATCTGAAATGCCCAGCTTACCTTTGTGGGTTGCTTTCTCTTTCTTTTTTTCTTCAAGGGAAAGGAATTGCTGGGTTGGTAAGCATTTTTATTTTGCCTCCTGTTCTTTTCTGAATAGTCACTTAAAAGTACATCAGAAACTCATCCCTTTCAAGGCTAGTTCCTTTTGTGCATGATGGGGAGAAAGAAGGAGGAGGGCCTTAGCTTTTACAGCGCCATTCTCCATTTTTTTCCCCCCGAAAACGGCTCCCCTCCTGTGCTTGCCCGGCCCCTCTCACCTTCCTTCCTAAAAGTAACTCCCAACTGCCCAGAATCACAAACTCATCTACTCGCGGGGACATGGTGCCGACTGGCTTTTGGGTCACCCACCACCTTTCCCACTCGGCAAGCTAATCGTTTCTCCGTTTATTCAGCTTCGAGGAAGTGAGCCCGGGGGATGGCGCCTCCCAGGCCTCCCGCGATGGAGGCGCAAGCTGGAAGCCCGGGGTTAGAGATCGGGGGCTCGGGGGCTCGGCCACCTATCGCCCGCACACGGCCCCTACAAAGGGTATCCGCGAAGTGGTTAAGAGGCAAACACATTGCTGCGGGGCGCGGGGCGGGCCGGGCGGAGGCGCGCTTCGGCTGAGCGGCGCCCGCGGCGGCCCCAGCGGCAGCTGCGGCGAGAGGAGCGCGGGCGGCGCGGGGAGCGGGCAGGACGCGCCCAGAGACACGCAGAGAAAGGGCAGCGCCGCCGCCTGCTGCCGTCCTCGGCGCGGTTAATCACGCGCTCCCCTCTCGCTGCTGATTTGCAAGAGCAGATTAATCAGAGAGCGCGGCTTGATGAAATTTGCTGTTATTGTGCCCATTTTTAGCAACATCTTTTATTATCTTCATTATTCATTTACAGGGGACCGGCATCAATTATGCAAATGAGTTCACAGACTTTGCAGATTACTTCATTTGCCGCTATTGTTTGTGGAAATTTAATTATTAAATATTATTAAGCTTGCGTTTTCTTCAATTTTCCAAGGCTTAGTTTCATTTGATTTTTCCTCCAGCTGCTCTTCTTTCCTTTCAGTGCCAAAACAGCGCCTCATCAAAGCGGCTCTGGCATGTGAAGACCAAATAAAATCTCCTCAATTTAATAATTTTGATGTTAGTCCCTTGTTCTCAGCTGCTTGCTCAAAGCAATGCAGAGAGGAACGCAGAGCACATTCAATTTAATGAGCAGAAATTGAATTCAAGTTTGTTCGGAATTGACTTCAATTAAGCAGAGTCTTAATGATAAATTAATCTCTTTTCTTTATTCCCTGGAATTTGTTTTTCAAAGTAGGAAATTGGACTACATTGAAAGACCAAATAAAGAATACCAATTTTAACTAGATCATGGAACAGATAGCAAAATTTAATTCTTTCCAGTAACATACTTGGACAAATAGCATTCTTTCTATGGCATGTATTATAATTTATATTCATTGTTACCACTTACACTTCCATGGCATGGATAAAATGGTAGTTGAATTAAATATGGGCTTGTAATAGACTTCAGAGTTTTAATCTTTATTAAGAAACTCTAATTGAATGCATAATTAGCTTTTCAGGCTTTAGGAAATTCGGTTTAATATCTATGTGAACTGAAAACATTGATCAGGAATTTTAAAGCAATTTTTATGAGTTTATTTTTGAGGAGAAATTATCATGCTGTATATAAAAATGGCATTTTAAACTGAATAGCAAGAATTCGAGAGGCAAAGATTAGGTTCATCCTGTGTTATTACAGACACCGAGCCAGGGCTTCCTTGGAGCCAGGGCCAACACTGGTAATTTTAAATTCCTTTTATTAAAACCTCTAATGTTCCTCCAGGCCACCAAATCCATTATTCCTGCCCAGACGCTGCTGAAAATCAAACTCACAGCTACTTGGGGATTTTAATGAGGGCATCCATATTGATTGTATGGTTGTACTGTTTGGGTTTGCTGCCACTGTCAAAAATGTACCTGACATTTTTTTTCACCTGAATCATGGATCATCTTTTCTGGACCATCCAGAGCGTAATTCTCCATGCTCCAGTCTGTAAAGCACTCTATCTACATATGCCAAATGTCATTATTGCCATTCCTTCAGGAATGACCTTAGAAGAGGCAGTGTTTGTTCCAAAGAACTTCAAGCTGTTCACTGTGGTATATCCATAGTCACAAATTTAAAATACATCAGTGTGAGAAAATACATTTAGGTTATGTACTGCTTCACAGAGTGCGCAGGTGCCCTCCCCACCCTGTTTTCTACTCCCTTCCTCGTACGTGTTTTATTACTTTTGGTCACTCAGACATAGTGCTTGCAAATTTGACTTTGCTGTGGATTTTAAATTGAATTGCACGTAATGGAGATTATCTTCTTTGTGACAGTACAGTATTGTCATTTCCAGTACTTTTCAGGGTCTACCTGCTCTATGTTAGAATTAAAGATTTATGTAATAATAGAATTTTAAAGCTGACAAGATACTTAAAAATCACATGGCCCAACTCCTATGTTTTATAGATGAGGAAACCAAGGCTGGTAAATGTTATGTAATTTTCCCAAGGTCACATACCTAGTCAGTCAGAGGCAGAGCCAGGACACTAAAACTTGCAGGTACACTAGCTTCTAGACTAAAGAATTTTTTTCACTATTCAAGGCTGCCTCCAAGTTGTATAGTGACATCTCTAAATAAGTGAAAACTAGTTGTAAAAAGACAGAATTAATTTATTGTCCTGTTCAAACTGGGAAATATATTGATTAAAGTGCATAAAAGCACACACAAACACGGTAAGCCTATTTATCTGGGACATAGACAACTGGGAAGCCCAAATTATGGGATTTTTTTGTGTGTGTGTGCTCCAATTTGGTGAGAAAGGAACAAATGAAAAGATAATATGCTAGTATCAGGGAATTTATAAACAAACAAACAAACAAACAAACAAACAAACAAACCCAGGAAACTTTATAGTGCTATAGGCTCTACATATTAAGTCCTATATTCTACAGTGGGGTCAGCAACATTTTTAGTTAGCATTTCCAGAATTTATTTATTCCACCCCCCATGAAACGGTGATATCCTAAACCTACTTCATTTCATTGCAATCTTTCATTTGTTCAGCCGTAATGAGTTGTGAGTACCAGGCAATTTGCTAGATGTTGAAAATATGATGACTGATCAGGTTGGCAAGGAAGTTATAATTTAGCTAGTGGGGAAAATAGAAAGGAACTAATAATTATCATACAAAATAGTAAATGTTCTAATGTGTGCATAAAGCGCTGAGGGAACACAGAGGAGGGGCATCTAAAACAGGCTAGGGAAAGCTTCTCCATGCAGTGATTATTTGAGTCCCACCTTCAAGAGCAAGTTACCAAGGTAAAGAAGTTGGTGGTATGGGGTGGAGTGGATGAATGGGAGGTTTCAGTAGGTAGAAAGAAAAGCATGTGGGATGGCAAGTAAGCATGGAATAGGAGGAAGGCTGGCAGAAAATTTGTGCCAAGGAGTGCTGGGAGGTTGAACTAAAAAGCCAAGGGTCAGATCATTAAATGCTTTTTGTATTAAGTTAAGGATAACTCATTTCTCCTTTAAGTTTGGAAAACAGATGAGAGTACAGATATTCTAGGATCATGGTAATCTCATCTTTATCTCTTATGGATTAAGAGTTGGCTATTGCTTAGTACTTCAGCAGTGATTAGCTGCAACCTAAGGCAGGTTAGAGGAATTTGGGAGATGGAATGGGGATATGAAATGTGAGGAGGAAAGGAGAAAGAAGAACAGAGACACTGATGAAAATGGGAAGGAGGTCCCTAAAATGAATGGTCTTCTCACAACTTTGACTACGACCCAATTAAGCATCTTTCCTCAGCTCCAGCTCTTGGGCCACTAAAATCATCTGTGCACTTTCTGTTTATGGATAATGACTAGAATTGTACAACTTCCATATCACTGTTTAATGAGAATTGGTAATGGTGATTTGTAATGTTTGTAAACTCTATAGAACCCAATGCCTCAATGAAATCAAAACAGATAAAATTCTATTGTCTTGTTAGAGTATTGTACCAAGTTTTTGAGAATCAGTCTCTGATTTATGGCGATCAGAGTAGTTCAGTTCATTGGAATTTTGAGTTAACCAAGATACCACATTTCCCTACCATTCTAAATAAATTAGTTTACTAATTCCATTTCCTTATTTGCAGACTTATAAAATTGAGTTTAAAATCTGCTCTACAAGAATACTGAGGTAATCACAAAAGTGGCATACACAAAGCATTTCAGATAAGACTAATTGCATTTTCTTTCAAATTAAAAGAAAAAAATCTCAGGCAGAATTCCATAATTTCAATGATAAAATATGAGTTCATCACCATGTATAAAGGAACTAGTAGGAATTCAAACAAATGACTTAAGAGAAGTGATATCATAGTGAGGACAATGTTTGTTATCAATGGTTGCTTCAATTCAAAGAGAGCTTAAGTTAAAGATATGCTCAAACTTCAGTTAAGGGTGGAAAGGACTGGGCATTTCCTCTACATCTGTCATCTTAGGCTGAATGAAAACACCAGCTAAAAAAATAGCAAATCTGTGGAAAGGGGATCTGAGTCTGAGACTATAGGCCTTTTAGATGGCCATTTAATCAGGTATAATGTTAGAACCCCGACTAAAAGAGATAATGCTGGGACCACTGATGAGAGCACATTTCTTCACTACCCTTTCTCCTGAGGAATTTAGTAGTTGCCTTGTCAGCCTTGACCAATCCACATTTTCTGCCTCATTGTCAATTTTTACAATTCCCAGTCACCCCATTGAGTTCTCTTGTCCTTGTCCTTGCAACTCTTAAGTTCTTGAAAAATTGCTTCTCTTGATCTGTCCCCTCAATCTGAAGCAGTGTGTCATATTCTGCACTTAGTGTCTATTTTCTTTCTGTGATAATCTGATAGCTTTTCTAAACCCAACATTCATTACCATACTTTGGGGATCAACTTCATTCAATGCAGACAACATTTATTGAAACTATGCATAGGCATCATACCAAGTGTTTTGGGGGGATACAAAAATGAACAGGATGGTTACTCTGCCCTCAAACAGTTCATATATGAGTGGTTGAAATAGCAGAGTAATAAATAATTTCATCCAATGTAGTAAGTGCTATAATGGAAGTAGAGACTGGACTCTGAGGAAAGGCTGAAGGATCATTTAAGTGGGAAGGAAATTTAACCTGAGTGTAATGGCTTGAGCTATGTACCACAGATTTAGACATATTCTTAGTCTTAATTCGCATTCCTGAGGGTGCGACTTATTGTAAATAAGATCTCTAAAAAAGTGTTATTTTAAAATGTTACTATGTGGCCCACACAGAATGAGTTTGGGTCTAATCCCAATTGCTAGAGACATTTATAAACAGAACTAGTGAGAGAAAGACATAGGAAGAGCTGGAAGCCAGAAGTTGGCAGGAAGCCATAAATAAGCAGGAACTGACAAATAAGCAGGAAGCCGTAAACCAGGAAGAAGCCATAAATCGGCCGGAAGCCAGAAGGAGAACGGCGAGGACGTCACCATGTAATGGGAAAACCAAGCAACCCGAGGATTGTCAGCTAGCCAGAGTACTTCCTGGATCCAGGAAGAAGAAAGCCTTCAAGCCTTTGAAACTGTGAGCCTTTAAATTCTTGTTAAGCGAACCCGTCATGTGGTATTTATCAAAGCAACCTGGAAAAATGAGACACTGGGCGTTAAAGAATCAATTGGAGTCTGTTAAGGTAGAGAAGGAGGCAATGCAGTAGAGTGGAAAGCACATGGGCACGGAGTCAGGCAGCCTGATTGGAATATGCTGTGTACTTGCTGAGCCAAGATATAACCTCTCTGAAAATTAGTTTGGTGGTATATTTACCTCGCTCGGCAGGTGGTCATATATCTGTCAGAGTACCACCACCTGCACTTCTTGCCTAAAGTTCTTTGAGAAGAAAAGAATTTTACTTCTGAAGTTTTTTACCTTCGATGTGCCTACAAGAAGGGCCAAGTGGCAGGGTCAGGTCTACCTGGGGGGGGTGGGGGGGGCAGGGAAAGGAAAGAAAGGGAAGTTCAAATACCGTAGACCTCACTGTGTGTGGTGGGTGTGGAGTGGGATCCAGTGTTTTGGTTTCTTTTTGACCTGGCTTCCTCATGGAGAAAAGATAAGGAATAAATTTGGGAGGAAAGAGTACAACAACTTTCCTCTTTTCCTTATAATCCTTCTGTCAACCTATTGTTTGTATGCTTAAACTTCCTGGCAAACATTAAGCACTGAATAACTTTATGATGAACAAATGTTTAAAAAAATAAAAAAAAACAAGGCAGTGGAATAAAAGGAATCTAATTTGAAGAGGTTCTTAGAGCTTGAGCATTTTCTTGAGGATAAGAATCATGTATTTTATTCCTCACCCCCCATCAGTGGCTAATGACCTTCAAATAAACAGGCACATCATATGAAAATAAAAGCATCTTAACTTGGTTTCCTTTTGGACACAGAAGAATAATATAGGGTTAACTTTGATTAAAAAAAATAAGAACAGAGAACCCTGTTACACAAACACACACACAACACACACACACACCCCTGCTTTTAATAAACTTATAATATTATGACAAGTCATATCATTGGGGGAGTGAAGTAATAGGACGTGTGGAAATGAAAGATAGAAGGAAAGCAAAAGAGACAAGATAGGGAGGGGAAGAGAGGCAGAGGAAGTAGGGAGAGAGAAAAATAGAGACATGGCACCTAATGGGAGAAAGAAACGACAAACAATAGGAGTGAAAAAGGAAGATGGGTGTGGAGAGGGTGGGAGGAGGGAATAGAAGGGATCCTGAAAGGACAAGTTGAAAGAGAAAGTGTCCTTAGTCTGAAGTTCAGGAAACCATAGTTTTCATCATTGGGGATTCATTTTTGCAGTGGTTTTCACAGTGTTCTCACCTTATAATATTTCCTCAAAATTCTCATTAACTGCTGTTTAGAGCTGTTTAACTGCTGCTTACCTTTGGATTTTCAGGGGCTTGACTCATAATGGAATAGATAATCATAGTAACTCATCACAAGAAAATAATTATTCTCTTGGCCTATTATCTTTGGCACATAGTTGGGTTTCCATCCCTACATTAAGGGCTTCCCATCCCTACATTAAGAAGTTGGAAGTTTATTGAGATTTCCATTCAGCAGCAGGATTTGATTTTTTCCCCTTAAGATGCCATCATATCTCATAATGAGCTAAGCATCACATTTTCTTTCACTTGGTTGCATTTTTGAAACAGTAAATCTTGCTTAGCGAGGTATTTCCTTCTAGGGAAAACTGTTTTTAAATCAAAGAAATCAGCACAGCTAACCACTTAGAAAGTTCAAAAGTGAGAACAAGGGAAGAGGGAGCCATTGCAATAGAGGTCTATTGGATCTCTTTTGATACATTTTTAGGTATTTATGGGAAATTATAACTTTTTAGATTTAAAAAATATTATTCTGTTAATTTTGTAAACAAGCTAAAGTAGATTGAGAAGGGAAAAATAATACTGAAAAAGTCTAAACTTACTGTTTTATAGAGTTTCATGAATTTTTAGGAAATGCCCTGTGACAGAAGAAACTGCAACTTAAATGTAGCTTTGAAACACAGGATGAAAACATAGGGGTTTTTCTGTTTGTTCTTCTACTTGTTTCTATTTCCATGAATAGCTTTCTTCTTTGGGGACCTTCTCCCACTATACCTTGCTGTGATGTTTTAGTTGACATTTGAACATGGATAACCAAAGATGTTCACTGCCTTTCGGGTGGGTGGGGGGTTGGGGAGAAAAACCTTGTGTTTATTTCTTAGGTGGGTAAGGGAGGGTTGCCAACAGACAGGTTTGGAGTCTGTATTTTTTTTTTTTTTAAGTCACCCTTCTTATTTAGCATTGTCTTTCATAATACAAATTGCAAATAAGGCAGAATGCCAGTGCTGAAATGTAATTTCAATTAAAATTCTCATGGCTTTTCAGGGGTGACACAGGAGTCAGCCTTAAAACATTGTCCTTGAGTCTGGGCACAGCTTACCTGCAAAGCTTCAGAGAGGAACAAGTAATTTTAGTTACACCAACTTTGTCCTTCCTGCCTCCCCATCCTCTCCCACCCCCTCCCACCCTGGCCCCAAACCATAAACAAAGCAATAACTGCCCTTTCCACAAAAAAAGGAGATTCAGTGATCGCTTGTCTGGAAAAGCTGGTAATGGACTATTAAATAGTTGTTTGTGAAATCACTGCACAGTGCAGTGTTTGTTTGTTTCTGCAAAAGTATTTCTGTTTACACAGTTCTGGATAAAGAGCAGATCATTTGACAAGGTCCAGCATAAACAATATACTGATATGCCCCTTCTGTCTTCTGGTCCAGGCCTCTGCATTTTCTGTTGTTATGAGAATGAGGGGAGCCATAGCCAGTGGGGCTGGTCTGGTGTGTTGGAGTATCCTGTATTGAAGGTTGGAATAGTCTGTCCCAAGTGACACTTTGTCCCCTGCCCTAAAGTACCTCCCTTGGCACCTTGTCATGACATTTAAAAAATCACACAATTATGTTCTCCTTTAAGTTAAGGCTGCTGATAAAATCAAGAGTTGCTTTGGAGGGGGTGACATTAAAGTGATCACCATCATTAACATTTTAGTCCAAATAAAACCTAACACGTATTGAGGGTTTATTTATGTGTGCCAGATGCTTCATCTTTGTGATCTCATTTACCCTCACAATAACTCTGTGAGGCAGGTACTGTTACCTCCATTTTTACAGATGAGGAGACAAAGGCAAAAAAGGGTTAAGGTGTTTGTCAGATGTCATAGTTGGCCAGCAGAGGAGCTAGGATTTTAACCTGGATTCTCTGACTTCTGAGCCCAGGTGCTCTTCAGACTTTTGTCAACAGAGAATGGAGTCCAAAGGAAAGAGGGTACAGGATAATTAAACTTTGGTGTAGTAAGTTGGAGAGGGTTTTGTGTAAGAGGTGCGGCTGAGTGAGGGAGTATGAATAAGGGGAAGACTATCTAGATTCTAGAGCAGGGGTTCTTAACCCCTTCTTAACAAGGGGTCCATGAGATTTAATTGAAATTCAAAAAAACATTGTTCTTGTGGGGACGTGTTGGTGCAGATGTGATATATTTATTAAATAATACACAGTATAGTGTGTACTTAGTAAGGGGTCTGTGATTTTCACCTGACTGGCAAAGGGGCCTGTGGAACGAAAATGATTAAGAACCCCTGTTCTAGAGGGAAGGCAGATATCTTGAGCTAGGGACACCTGTGGGTGCTTTGAAGGGAAGGACTAGTGGAAATTAACATAGAAAAAGGGGAGGAGCTAAGGAGGCAGAAAGTTAATTTCACAGTTTCTCTTCTGGTTAACCTGATGGAATCATTTTCTTAGATGTCCTCTTGATCCTGAAATTACAAGACTTTGGTCCTTCTTTCACGTTTGTCAGTTTCATTGTAGTTCACATGTAATTCTGTATCCATGAGATCCTGTGATCCTCACAGGCATTATTAATTTCTTTTTGCAGCTGAGCTGCAGAGGTTTGGTGGCCAAGCCAAGACCAGAACTCGCATTGTTTGCTCTGAGCCCAGGAGACCCCAGGCAACTCCATTAGTTGACTTACAGGCCATTCCTCTTTCCTCTTATACTGGGCCCCATTCATTTTCGCGGGTTCTTTTTTCAAGCCTCTTTCATTTCTAGGAGATGGTGTGAGTGACACACACTCACTATTCCAATCTCAGTCTGATATTTGAGTTTTGTTAATTCATCGTTATGTGGAGAATGCCTTCAGTGAAACAAAACAAGCTGCAGAAAATATAATTCTCCCTTAATGTATATTTACTAAGTGTATTTATTATTCATCAGGATGTGCATTTTAAAATGTGAGTCTAGATTCCCTCACTTTTAATCCCAAACAAATGTTAAAAGATTTATTTTTATAATAATCCTGGAATGAGAGCTAAGTAAGCCTCCCTGAACACAGCTTGCCAAGTGGTGGATGTTAGCTCTATATATCCACATGAGATGCTCAATCTGTGGTTGCTTGTCGTCTCTTACTGTTTCTAGTGGTGATGTACAGAAGTGTACGAGCACACCAGGGCCTGTCAGTGGTTGCAATTTGTTGGCAGTGATGCTAGGGAAGGAGTTCTGCAAGGGAAAATTTTTAAGTTCCCCTTTTTTGCAAGATATAGATAGATATGGTGGGAGAAATAAAAGCAGATGGATGAAGAAAAGGGAATATGTGGGCCCTGAGTAAAAAAAAAAAAGCCCCAAAATAAACTTAAAAGACCTCAAGTTTCCACCAACATGCAAGTGTTTGAATAGTATATGAAGGATTAAATGTGAATGTATCAAGCATCCCAGAATGGATAATTCCCACTTTCTCATCCTGCAAGAAGAAAAAGCTCCAGGGAGAAGGTGACAGTGTGAAGTTGGTGCACCAGAAGATTGTTAGTAATAATCCAAGGCCAGCTTACATGATGATGCAGTGGTGTGGGATCTAGGTTAGGGATCTTTTTGAACAGAGTGTTTCACCTGACTTCACTCAGTAGTGTCTTTGTTACAACTTCTGGTGGAATCTGTTGTTACACATTTCCCCAAGATCCCAAATTGTAGAAGTTGCCTGGTTATCAGTTTGAGAATCTTTTCTCATTTGCAAGGTGTATTAGTCATCCAAAGGGGTGCTGATGCAATGTACCAGAAATCTGTTGGCTTTTATAAAGGGTATTTATTTGGGGTAAAAGCTTACAGTTACAAGGCCCTAAAGAGTTCAGCTCAAGGTTGCTTTCTCACCAAAGTCGTTGCCAGGTTGTTGAAGTAAGACGGGAGATCTCTGCCTGGTCTCTTGGGTCTTAGCTGCTTAGCTGCTCAGCTGCTCTGTTCTCTTTAAATATCGGGCAAATGGCTCATCTCTCCCCAGGGCTGCAGGATCAAAGTTCTCTCCTCTTCCATGTCATGACAAAGTTCTCTCCTCTGGCATCTATGGAGCTCTTTCTCTTTTCTCGTCTGTCTTCTTCTGTGTGTCTTCTTGAGTGAGTGTCTGTTTATATAGCCTACCAAGGGGGAGGAGACTTATCTGAGTTATGCCATACTGATGTGGTCAAATCAAAGTCCTAATCTTAACATAATTTAATCAAAGACATCTCAGTTGAATCTAATACTATCAAAGGGTATCATGCCCAGAGGAACAGACCAGTTTACAAACATAATCTCTCTTTTTGGAATTCATAAATAATCTCAAACTGCCACACAAGGGTTAGTGAAGGACTCCATTTCTGCCCAAATATTGTGTTTTTTGGTAAACACACTATATCATGTGAATAATCAGTATTGAAACATGAGTTAAAAAATAGTTTAGGGAGTAGATGTAACTCAAGTGGTTGAGTACCTGCTTCCCATGTTTGAGGTCCTGGGTTCAATCCCTGGTACCTCCTGAAAACAAAACAAACAAATGAAAAACCAACTCTCATTGGGGAGTGGATGTAGCTCAGAGGTTGAGCACCTGCTTCCCATACTTGAGGTCTTAGGTTCAATCCCTGGCACCTCCTAAAAAAAAGAAAAAAAAAATAGTTTAATTTGTCATTTGATACGAATCCTGAAATATTTCCTCTTCAAGTTTGAGCATCGCTACATCTAAAACAACAGTATGGCCAGTTTTAGAACTAGAGTTTTAAATGCAGTAAGAATGGGACTTAAGAGGGGATGCTACAGTTTTATCCAAAAATTAAATTATTTTCTTAGATTGGATGGAGTCAGTATAACAAAGGCAGAGACTGATTCCTATGGTTTTTAATGTACTTTCAAATGAGTGGAGGCAAAGGCAGAGGAGAAAAGATTCTATTGACCAACAGATAGATACAGCATCCTTCAAATCCCTTTCTGTAATGCTGAATTCTTCAAGTATTTCAGTGTAGAAAAATAATTTGGGGAAATATTTGCATTGCATTAAAACTTTATGGTGTGCAGTACAGGGAGGAAAATTGGACATGGTTTCTATCTAAATTTCAAATATAATCCCTTTCTTGTATATAATGGTATACCAGTTAGAAAATAATTAAGGCTGAACAGAGTTATCTAAAGAATTCATTTTATTCATATAATACAGTAATTTGAGAAAGCAAGTAAAACAATGGTAAAGGAATAATGAAAAATAGCCTTTTTCTAAAATTTGAAGGAAAAAAATCAAGTCAAATCAACTATTTGTACTGTGGTTAATCTTTGGCATCAGTCTAGAGCTTTGTGTTCAATGCCACCATTCCTTCTCTTATGGAAGATTTTCTGTTGACCAAAGCATTACAAATTACTTCATTCTACTGGGAGCAAAAGCATCCTCCTCACTGTAAGGCACTAAGTGACTTGACCTCCAAATTCTTGCTATAGCCCTTACCATTTGATAAATGAATTAAATAAAAATAATTGGGTATCTTTTGTTGAACTTGAAGCCTTTAATACATGTCACCAGTGTCATACAAAACAATTTATAAGTTATTTTGAAAAGATTTGTTTCAACTACAGAGCAGGCAGTGAAAGAGACAAATGGGAAGGATTTCCGAGAGGGAATTTCTATAATGACATCATAAGATCCAAGAGAATTTCAGTAATGATTCTTTCATGCCAAAAATGGGAAAAAGCAAAGTATGTATGGGTCTTGTGTTTCTATGATTTTTTAGCTCTATGTTGTTCTTTTTTAAACTTTCTTAGATGATTGGAGAAAATGAAAGGTATGATAGTGTGGAGACATTAATTTAGCTTAAACATTAATTTTATTTGCATTAGTTTATATTACCTACCACTTAAGTTTCATGAAACCTCTTTGTTAACCAAAGAACAGTAAGGGACAAGATTACTTGGATTTTAAAAGCCTTCATCTCAAAATAGTGCAGATGTGAACATAACAATGGTTAGAATAGCACACTACACCAAACAGGTTTCACATTTTTAGTAAATTTTCCAAATGAGCATTGTATTGCTGAAATGTTGTCAAAGGTTATGTTTAGTTCATGAGACAGGCAGGCTCAAAACAATGAAGTTTTTTCTCTTACAAACTTCCAAGATGAGAAAAAAAATTAACAAAGCAAATTAAATGGAGAGAAGTAAATGAGACATTATTTCTCCAGAGTTGTTTTATTGCCTGCCAGGAAAATATCTTCAGGAGATGGACTGAAAAGGAAAAGACTTTTGTAGTGAGCATCTGAGCCACAGCAGATTTGTGGGTATTATTGGCTTTTTCAGACATCAAAAGCAAACTGTGTGAAAGATGATGGAGGTGCTCAAACAGGAATGGGGAATGGAAATGAGCAAATAGAAGATCATGCTCAATAAAAACACAAAATGATAATCAGAATAAATGAGACTATCAGTGCACAAGTAGAAGAAAATCAACTAGGAACATCTGTTCAGGTGAGACTGAAATTAAGGGAATAATCAGGCTCTGGTCGTATGCATTTGGAAAAAGTCTATGAAAGATATGATGAGTAGCATCTCATCCTTTACCCATGTGGAATGATCATATACTACCTTAGTACTTTCATTAAAATTAGGTTTTGTGGCTGTGAATGTTATGCCTCCCCCCAAAAAAGAGGTTTGCAGCAAAAATGAAATTGGCAGTGCACTGCAGATTAAGACAATTTTAATGATGAAATGAAAATTTCTTAGAAAAAGTATGCAAAGATATGAGTAGCTATGAAAAACACTTAAAAGCAAGCCTCAAAATGAATGAAATCACAATAACATCAGGCTATAAACATTTTTGGAGAAATAACATACATATAGTATTGAAAGTGTTAAAATAAATCTACTTCTGATTTTGGAAAAGATAGAACTGATACATTTCTCCCTAGTCTCCCATTAAATATGGCTAGAAACTCTGGACATTACATGTAAAACAAACTTATAAAATAAGACTCTGAAGGGTGTAGAGAAGAAGGCATACCGGTTAGAGACCTCCAGACCTGAGGAATGACGTGGAGGTAAGTTCCCTGGGTTGTATTTTCCCTATATATAGTTGACTCTCATTATTCGTGGTAGTTATGTTCTATAAAGTCACCAAAGTACTGAATTAGTGAATACTGAAATATTTCTCTTAGGGAAATAGAAGGTTTGGTTCCTGGGAACCAACATTTTTTTTATGAATCAATCAGTACAGAACCTAACCTTGTTTTCTGTATGTTTCTGTTCAAAGCTACCTTAGTTAATATATATTATTGATTTTTTAATATTGAGTTCATGGCCAACAGCATTATAACTCATTTATTAACAAAACTTATCTAACACACATATTTTCTATAAGGCATATCAAAGCCTCCTTGTACTTAGGAACACTAGACAGTACTTCATGACTATGCTTACTGCCCATTTTAAATAACAAAATCACCAAAAAAGAACACAAAATGCAAACAAAAATGAGGCACTAAATATTGAGAGTTGAAACAAGAAGGCAGAGTATCACCTTGTTCATCTTCAACTGGGAATGCGTGCATCAGGTGACTCAAATTGCTTGCCACCCTGTGCACACCATGAATGATTGTGAAAGTGCCCGAGTATTGATTTTGTGTTATAAATAATTTTTTTTTCAGGAGGTACTGGGGGTTGAACCCAGGATGTTGTACAGGGGAAACAGGTGCTTAGCCCCTGGGCTACATCTGCTTCCCAGTGAACATTGTTTTTTGTTTGTTTGTTTGTTTTTTAGGAGGTACCAGGGATTGAATCCAGGACCTCATACATGGGAAGCAGGTGCTCAACCACTTGAGCTACATCCATTCCCCCAAATAAATTTTAATGATTAGGAAGAATTTCAAATACAGAACCCACAAATAATGAGGACCAACTGTATATCCCAGACTAGGTAGTAGAGAAGCTGGTAACCTGGAAATGCCAAAAGGTGCAGACAAAAAAAAAAAAAGCTCCAAGAAAGCCTGCTGTCTCTAGCCAAAGGACTAGGAAAGGGGTAGGCTGGCAAGACAGAAACCTTTAGACAGTATCCCTCATACTTTAGTCAAACAGTAAAGGCTGAGTGGGGAGCCTACACTTCCACTGTTGCGAGGCTGTAATGAGGCTCCTCTCTCCTCCTCTGGGTTGGGAGCAGGGACTTTCATCCCTGCCAGTGGTAATGATGAAACTTCTCCTACCTCCCCATGGTGTCAATAGAGACCAGGTGGGGAGCAGAAATGAAGTATCCCTTTCTCCCTCAGTCAGGGAAATGTCAACAGAGGCCTAGTAGGGAGCCTGAAATTCTACCCCCAACCAGCAGTAATGGGTCAGTAACACCCTGTGGCAGTTTGAGATTATTTTATGAATCCCCAAAAGAGAAAGATTATGTTTGTAAACTTTGATTGCATTAAATTCAGTTAAGGGCCTTTGATTAGATTACTTGATAAGATCAATTTAGGGCTTTGGATTGGACTATGTCAGTGAGGCATGACTCAGGTTGAGTCTCCGCCGCCTTCTTGCTGTGTTGGATTGATAAAAATGGAGACAGAGAGAGACACACACACAGACAGACAGACACAGGGAAAGGAAGCCGCCATGTTTGATCCTGACATGTAAGAGAGAGGACTAGAGGATTGCTTAAGCATGAAGCCCCAAGAGGCTGGGCCCACAGAACAGTTCAAGAGGAAACCAGCCCTGCTATATGCCTCATAGCTTATAGCTGAACTTGGGAAGAAAGTGGAATTGCTGAAGACACTGATATAGGAGGCCTGGAAAGAGACAAGCTCTATGACCGGTTGCTCTCAGTTGTACTTGCTTCAACACGTGGTAGCTGACTTTGGTGAGAAAGCACCTCTGATGGTGCCTTAATCTGGATATTTTACAGTCTTGGAACTGTAAGATTTTATCCCAAATAAATCCCCTTTATAAAAGCCAACCCATTTCTGGTTCTTTGTATTGGCAGCCCTTTGACAAACTAAAACACCCCCTTTCACTGCCAGTGCCATTTGAAAAGACACATGCTAAAAGAAAAAACTCACATAAGATCCAAAGCCTCGTTAGATAATGTTCAGAATACAGCAGAAAAATCATTTTTTCATTTCAATACCAGGAAAATCTCAACTTGAATGATAAAAGACAAGAAACATATGTCAAAAGCAAGATGACATAAATGGTGGAATTATCTGACAAGGATTTTCATACAGCCATCATAAAAATCCTTCCATGAGCAACATGTTTGAGGCAAATGAAAAAATGGAAAGTCTCAGCAAAGAAACAGAAAATGTCAGAAAAGAAATAGAAGATCTAAAGAAGAACCAAATGAAAATGTTAGAACTAAAAAATACAATAGCCAAAATTTAAAACTCACTGGGTAGGCTTGACAGTGGCACGGAGAGAACAGAGGGAAAAAATCAGTGAATAGGAAATAGAATAGGAGCAATCACCCAATCTGAGCAACACATAGAAAATAGACTAAAAAATGAGTAGAGCCTCAGGGACTTCCAGGACTATAACATAGGATCTAACATTTATGTCAACTAAATCTTAAAGGAACAGAGGAAAAATGAGGGGGAGGGCTGAAAAAGTATTCAAAGAAATAATGGCTGAAAATTTCTTAATTTTGGCAAAAGATATAGACCTACAGATTCAAAAAGCTGAGTGAATCCAAAACAGGATAAACCCAAAGCATTTCATGCCAAGACTTTATCATGAGAGGCAGCTTCAATGAGCAGATATCTTTAGTGCTCGTGAGATTGCAGGAGGACATGCAGAAAATTCTTCAGAGACTTAATAAACTAGAAATATTGCTTCACAGGCAAGTTTCTGAAGTATCTTATCTTCTCCAAGTTGTTAATCCTGTAAAATGGTATGTAATCTATGTTGATCAGATGTACACAAATCAATGTATTTTAATAATTTCTAAAAAATTTAATGGACCTACTTAAAAAAAAAAAACCCAATGAATTAAATTAAATTATCGAGTTCCTGCTATATGTATGGCATCATGTTGCTCTCACCTGAATGTTCCGTCTGTGATTTGGGGGAGGTGGAGTTATGTCTTGCCATGTCAGAAATTAAATACCACTGGTGTTTTGTGCTAGAAACCTCAAGTTGTGAAGAATAAAGAAGTGGGTAGAAATAAGAGAATTGAGAGAGAGACTGCAATTTCTAATTTGGCCCAGTCAGTTATATCTGCACATTCTTAGTACTGAGTGTGATTGCTGCAGGAAAATCCATGTGAAAAAAACCTCATGACTAGAATACAATTCTGTGAAAAGAAATCATCTCTGAAGTTGTTAAATAATAGGTATACAGTAAATATTTGGTGAATGAATGAATAAAAGAAAGAACAAATGGCATATTTAAATCTAAGGTTTTAATTTTCTTTTTGATAAAACATTTGTGAAGAACAGGCTTTCCTACTGTGTAAGAGTACTTATTAATATTTTATTTTATGTTTAAGTATGTGTCTTGTTTAAGAAGGCTTTTCCCATGCCAAGATAATAAACATATTCTATATTTTCTTTAAGTCGCATGTTTTGATTACATAGTGTTTTAATTTTCTAGCTTCTAAAACAAAATACCGTGCAATGGATTGGCTTATTTATTGCTTCATGGTTTCAGAAACTAGAAGGCTTCCTCCTGGGGTCAGTACCTTCTGCAGGCTGTCAGTCTTTAGCATCTTCTCCTTTCTATCGCAGGTTCCATTGATTTCCACCTCTTTGCTTCTCCCATGGATTCTCTTTCTGGGTCCAATTTTCTTTGCTTATAAGAACTTCAGCCATACTGAATTAAGGCCCACCCTCCTTCAGTTTGGGCACACCTTAACTAATAACATCTTCAGAGATCTTGTTTACAAATGGGTTCACACTCCAGGACCAGTGGCTGGGACCTGAACATGCCATTTGTAGGGGACATGACTTAATTCCCAACACATATATACCTAATGTGGTCATTTGGACCATTATGAACCCCAGAAAAACATGTTCTTAAAATTAATCTATTCCTGTGGGTGTGAACCCATTGTAACTAGGGCCTTTTGATGAGGTAACTTCCATTAAGGTAAGTCCCACCTCTATCAGGATGGGTCTCTTGTTAAAAACAAGGAAACTAAGTCAGAAGTGAGGCAGTTAGGGCTCAACTGTAGATCTTTGAACTCTTAAGTCCGGTTCTCCTTCATTGGCTAAAAGCTTAAATTGAGCTGGGTTATAAGCACAAAATTTGTTACGGAACAATCAATAGTGTTAGATATAAGACTTTAAGTCAGCTTCTTAAAGACTCTCATAGAGTTAAAAGTCCTTGTGTACTTTGGAGAAAATGACATAAAATATATACTATAAAGGTTTAATTTAAGTACTGCAAAGTTCTATGTCAACTATAAACTCTAAAAAATCATGGTTCTCTCCTCAATAATTGAAATTTGTTTTTGAAAGTATGCATTTATATGAAAAAGGAGTGCAACATTAAACTTGGCATAATACTGTCAGCTGTTGCCCGTATGGAAAAATTTAAATTGTCATAAAAGCTGGCTGATTATAAAATGTTTTAGATAGATTTTCTTAAAAATTACATTTTAAATATTTGAGCAGTATGCTTTAAAAATACATTGGTGAACTACATTTGTCATTGCTGTGACTGTAATTTCATATGGCCTTTCTATATGTGATTGATTTTTTGAACTGAACAAGCAATAAAATACATTTTTGGTGGGGAAAGGGACATAAGAGGAATTTTCTGAAACTACATTTTAAAATCTTCATCTATGGATAACTGTGTGTAATATAAACTGGATGTAGTTAATATTCTATATCATTAATTGAGGATCTATTATGTGCAAGGCACTATGCCAAATACTGCAATGTATATGGTATTTATATAAAAGAACAGGATGAGAGAGTTGAGGAAAGTTATGTCTGAGCCTAATTTCAAACCTGGGTCTATCTGGTTTCAAAACTTACTTCTTTTATTTTAAATAAAACTTAATTTTTTTCCTTAAAATTAATGACATTAAGATAATCTGACCTAAAAGAGTGATCATGCTATTTTGTAACTTTTTTTTAGTTAATGGTATTTCCTGAACATTTTTTCATGTAATTGAATACTCTCTTACAACTTATAATAGCTGCATAGTATTCCATTCTATGAGTATCCCATAAATTAACCATTCCATTATATTTGAATGTATAGATCATTCCATTTTTAAAATTATAAATAACCGTGTTATTATCAATAAATATCTGTACCCATCTCTGGTGTTATCTTAGGATAAATTCATAAAATTAGAGTTTTTGGATGTAAAGCTTATAACACATAGTAAATTTTCCTCCAGAAATGTTGTATCAATTTGCATTTATACCAGCAGTAGATAATAGCACCTCTTTTCATTTTTCCACATTTTTACTTATATTGGGTATTGAAAAAAAGATTTAAACTCACAGCTGTTCTATGCTGCTTCTCTGTATATCCAAATTTCAAGTATTTGCATAAAGTATTTTTTATAAAGTTATTAAACATTATCGATTTCATTTATTTGTTAATTCATTAGTAGGCCATTTATTCACTTAGTATATAAGTAGTGAATCTGTAACGTGGGCCAGAAGTTTTAGGTGCTGGGGATAGAGTGGTGTTGGGGATTGAATTATGTCCCTCACAAAAAACATATTCATGTCTTAATCTGCATTTCCAGTGGGTGTGAACCATTTGTAAATAGGACCTTTGAAAATGTTATTATTTAAGGTGTGCACTCATGTGTGAATAGGATCTTTGAAGATCCTATTTAGATGAAGCCAAATTGAATCAAGGGTGGCGTCTTAATCTGTATTACTGGAGGATGTATGAAGAAAGGAAGTTCAGACACAGTCAAAGAAAGTCATAGGAAGAAGCCAGAGAAGAGAGAGGGCCCTGTGACGAAGGATTGCCATCACCAGAATGCTTCCGCCCCCAGGAGAAAGCATGGCTTTGTCAATACCTTGATTTTGGATTTCTAGTCTTCAACACTTTGTGACAACAAATGCTTATTGTTGAAGCTGACTCACTGTATGGTACTTGTCTTAGCAGGTCTGGAAAACTTAAGACAGGTGGTGAATGAGACAAAGGTTCTGTTCTTAAGGGGAAAGACATTCTAGCAAGCTTTGCTGTCAATGAAGATTCATTTCTGGTAATATAAAGTATTGAATTTTTTCTATTTTGGCATACCTCTTGCTACATACAGTATCCTTTTTTACTACTTTAATCAGTGTCTTGCTAAGCAGAGGGATTCATAACCCAAGTTTAGGCTATAAGTATGTTTAAAACTAGAGTGATAATTAGATTATTCTTTGAGTTTAATTATCTGATTATTACAAAATGACAACTCAGAAAACATGTTTCATACATGTTTATTGGCTTCATAACATGCTGTTTGGTGTTACTACAAGTTACTTGGTACATTCGGTGTGCAAGTTAGTTAAAATATACAGAATTAACAGGGGAAATTTTAGGCTTTTGCAAAAAGGTAACTCTTGGGAACCAAAAGAAAATTAACACAAATTGTCTTAGGAAAAAAGAAGAAAGAATCAATGAACTTTATGACCTCCTAGTGCTGCCCATCAGAATGTCTGTAACTGGGTCAAACAATTTGTTATACTGTGGGAGAATATGAAGGCATGAGCAAATATCATGGTATAAGGATGCTAGGGTTTTAAGCTCATTTTGTTAGGCTTAAATAAGTGTTTCAAATTCTGCTTTTTAAATATCTATGTGACTAAGGTCATATAGCTCAAAGGGGTGGTGACAGTGTGAATATGTTCCATTTTTCCCTATAAAGGAGAAAAGAAATCATCACAGACATATAGACCTCTTTTGTTATTTGTTTTCTTGTCACTTTCAAGAAATTTCCTATTTTGTTTTTTTAGAATGGGAATTACTGTATGTTAGAGAATGATATCTAACTTTAAGAAAACGTTCCAATGTGTTTGCTATCTTAAAATGTGTAAGTGTTTAGTGCTGTTTTCCTGCCTCTCCCTACATATTTAATAAATGCTAGATGGTAAAGTTATGTATTAGCTTGGGACTGTATTTTCTATCCCAATGATTTGGCTTCACTCACCAGACATACTGTACACCAGATTTTACAAACCACAGGAAAACTGGCACAAATTTTGAGTATTTTGCTTTACAAAATGAGACACTGTATTTACTTAAGTTTAAAAAATGTTTTTTTGATATTGTTTCAATAAATCTCTGGTCTTGAAAACAAATGCAAATAAAATGTTTAAGCTTTTGCTATAAGTAAATTCTGGTATGCCTTTCAATAATCCAGAAGAATGCAGAGATGGAATTCAATTAAAGCTTAGTTATGTCATTAAAATTTCCAATGCAAAAACTGTAGTAGTCTTGTTTGGATTTAGGAAACATTACTGAAGTGTTTGGTTTATAGATAGCAGTCATGAAAAGATAAGATGAAGTTCTGGTGTTACATTTATGCTTTGAAGACATATCTAATCTGTAGTGGCATGAGAAATGTAGTCAAGGTATATGTTGCTGAAAATCACTGTAGCATCACATTTAAACACTTAGAAACCAAGACAGTTAATATAATTTATATACTCATAAACTAAATGATATCTATACTAGACACTTCTTGGATATAAACACTTTTACCCAGTATTTTAATCAAGTATCCTATCATGTCTGCTCCATTCGATGCATGCAGCACACAAATTTACCGATGTATGTTTCATTTAGTGGATCTAATGTGTATAATGTGCTATTAAAGTCTATTAGAAATACATATAATAGTGAGAAGGCACTTTAATCAGAAATAGTTGCTATTTCTTGAAAGCAGAAATGCTATAAATATCAGTATAACAGTGAGGTAGGTTTGTTCTGTATTTTAAAGTGACAGTATTCTTGTCTCTGAATTGAAATAGTAACATACTCATATTCTTATATTGCATAAATTTACATGACAAATTCCTAAAGCACGTAAAATGAAAGTATAAAACCTACTATAGCTGTATGCATGTCCTTATATTTAGAAAAAACATATATAAAAGACTTTAAAAAAATTAATTTGATTACTTTTCAGGTCAATGGACAAGGAATAAATATAGGAAAAGAGTGGGTGAGAGCAAGAAGGAAAGAGAGAGAAAGCAAGCAAATGGATGCACACTCTAATTCATATGTGTATGTGTGTATAAGTGTGTGAGTGAGTGTGTCTAATGGTTTTATTGAGATATAATTCACAACATAAAATTCACTCTTTTAAAATGTATAATTCAATGGTTTTTAGTGTATTCACAGAATTGCTCAACCATCACCACTATTTAATTTTCAAATATTTTTATCACATATCCATTAGCAATCACTCCCTATTCCCCCATCCTCCCAGACTCTTGCAACCACTAATCTACTTTTGTCTCTGTTAATTCCAATATATTTTGAGGGCAATATCCACTTTTATTTCACCTCATAGCAATTGAGTCTAAATTGTTCATGGATTGTGTTTAGTGATTGATTATACCGCTCATGCATATGGTTTGGAAATTTAGGTTTTAATAGTACCCCAGCTTTCTGAGCTTTATAAAACCAAGGTCATTTCAAGTAGGTGTATAGTATTATTAAAAATTATTTTGAAAAAGGCCAACTGTGTTGTTTTTTTATTTGATTAAGTAGTATGGGGTCAGTACAAGAAGTTGATCTACTATAAAGGTTGAAGCCTAGGTTTAGTGGATATGAGAATATTAAGGAAAAAAGCCCCAAATTCTCAGATTTCCCATGGTATAGTCTCAAATGCTAATGGATATTGGTAGCTGTTTGTGACTTTGTCAGTCACAAATTATTATTCTTTCTCTCTCTTTTTCTTTAACAGTGCTGAGAGCTGTGGGGGAAAAGATGATTAGACCTTCAGGGATCTTACAATCCAGGTGAATATGACCGTATTTCATTCTTTAAGCATATTTTCCCAAGAAGTCTTTAATAAACACGACTGATGACTGATAACTCTATTACTCTGAATTTCCTGAGCGTTTATTTTTATCTGAATCTGTCTATCTGTCGATCATCTATCCATTCATCTATATATGCATATATACATTTATCTATCCTCTATCTACTCTTTTGGGGGCAAAGAAAATGTCTACAATTGCTTTGTATCCACTCCTACATATCTTATTACTTACACTAGGCATTTTCTTTGTGTTGAATTCTAAATTTGTGCTTGTTGACTGCCTTACAGAAAAATGTAATGTTAATCCCTGTTTTTTTGTGGCTTACTATGAAGACTAATTACATTTTCGAGGGGAAAAAGCTGTCAAAGAAATTCCTCTGTTAAAGAACTGACTCCTCTCTGTTTCTGTACTCATGATTTTTATTTAAACTTTCAGCACTTGCAGGCCTCCAGGTCAAGCTTAAATATGTCTTGGCCTTCACCAGTGGAAGCTGATGCTGAGATAGCAGAGCTGCCTTCCTCCAAGTAACACTGCACCCATTTCTGCCTGCTCTTTCTTGGTTCTGCTCCTTGCCGTCTGGCCACTTTTACTTTGCTAAGCTCCTTTAAGTTATGCAGACCTCTTGGTTGTTGACCATATGTTTGGGCTTTCCATCTCCTGCTTCCCCCCTTTCTTCACTGTCTGGTTTGTTCTGTTTGTGAACCTAGCTTCTCACTACATGATTGGGTGCCCACGTGTGTTCTTGCCTTGTTCTGGTTCTTTCTTGGCTGTTTGACATTTTGTTCTTTTAGCTTTTCCACTTCCAGACATGTTTATTAAATTAAACATTTTATTTTGAGATAATTGCAGATCACATGCAGTAGTGAAAAAAATAATACAGAGACCCTGTCCTCAGTTTTCTCCAATGGTAACATCTTGCAAAATTATAGTATAATATCACAAACAGGATATTGATATTGACAAGTCAAGACACAGAACATTTCCATTACCATAAGGATACCTCCCATGGCCCTTTCATAGTCCTGCCTGCTTCCTTCCTACCTCCAGCTTCTTCATAACTCTTGGCAACCACTAATCTGTCCTCTATTTCCATAATTTTGTCATTTCAAGACTGTTACATAAATGGAATCATACAGTATGTAACATTTTGGGATTGTTTTTTTTCAGTCAGCATAATTCTTTGGAGATTCATTCAGATCGTTGCATGTATCAGTAGTTCATTTCTTTTTATTTCTGAGTAGTATTCCATGGTATGGATTTAACACAGTATATTTATTCATCCATTGAAAGATATCTGGGTTGTTTTCAGTTTTTGGCTATTGCAAATAAAGCTGTTATACACATTTATGTACAGGGTTTTGCGTGAATATGTTTTCATTTCTCTGAGATAAATGTCCAGGAGTGCAACTGCTGGTCATGTTATATTTGTATGTTTATTTTTTTAAGAAACTGCTAAATTGTTTTCCAGAGTGGCTGACCATTTTACTTCCCACCAACAATTTATGAGTGATTAAGTTTCTCTGTGAGGTGGTTTGAAGCTTTATGTACCCCAGAAAACATTTTCTTATACTATCCCTGTGGGTGTAAACCCATTGTAAGTAGGACCTTTTGATGAGGTTACTTCAGATAAGGTGTGGCCCAGCTCATTCAGAATGGTCTTAATCCTCTTACTGGAGTCCTTTATAAACAGAATGAATATAAGCTAAAAGCATTGAAACCCAGAAGGGAAGGGAGAGACCAGCAGATGCTGCCATGTGCCTCGCCACGTGGCAGAGGAGCCAAGGATTGCCGGCAGCTGGTCTTCATGAAGAAAGCATCACCTTGATGTTGTCTTGATTTGGATATTTTCTCGGCTTCAAACTGTATGCTAATAAATTCCAATTGTTTTAAGTCAACCCATTTCATGGTATCTGCTTTAAGCATCCTACTAAACTAAAACATTCTGCAATCTCAGCAGAATTTGATATTGTTTCTCTTTTCTATTTTACCCATACTGATAGGTGTACAGTGATATTTCATTGTGGTTTTAATTTGCATTTGCCTAATAGCTAATGATGTTGAACATCTTTTCATTTTATCATTTACCATCCTTATACCCTCTCTGGTGAAATGTCTCTTCATGTCTTATGCTCATTTTCTAATTGGGTTGTTTGTTTTTTTCACTGTTAAGCTTTGAGAGTACTTAAAATAATCTAGGTACTAGTCTTTTGTTCAATACGCAGTTTTGCAAACATTTCCTCCAGTCTTCAGGTTTTCCTTTTATCCTCTTAACTGGGTTGTTCACAGAGCAAAAATTTTTAATTTTGATGAGTTATCAATTTTGCCTTTTAAGGATCATGCTTCTTAGTGTAACTTTAAGAATTCTTTGCCTGGCACAAATCCTGAAGATTTTCTCCTGTTTTTTGCTCTAAAAGTCTTATAATTTTTACAGTTTATGTTTAAGTTTATGATCCATTTTGAGTTATTTTTGCATAAGGTGTGAGGCATACTTTTTGAGGTTCACCTTTTGTCTATGGACGTCCAGTTGCTCCAGCATGATTTGTTAGAAAGGCTGTCTTCCCTCCATTGAATTGCTTTTGCAGATTTGTCAAAAAATCAGTTGGGTCGATTTTTGGGTTCTCTGTTCTGTCCCATTGATCTACATGTCTATTCCTTTGACAATACACACAGTCTTGATTACTGCAACTATATGATAAATCAAGACATTGGTTAGACTAATTCTTTCCTCTTTTTATTCTTTTTCAGAATTGTTTTTAGCTATTCTAGTTCCTTTACCTCTCCACATAAATTTTAGAAATATCTTGTCTATATCTGCAAAAATTCTTCCTCTGATTTTAATAAGAAGTGCTTTAAAGCATTATATCAATTTTGGGAGAATTGACGTCTTTATTTTGTTAAGTCTTCCTATTCATTAACAGGGTATATTTCTCCATTTATTCAGATCTTTTTTTATTTATTTCATCAGAGTATTGTAGTTTTCAGTGTACAGTCCTGTACATGTTTTGTTAGATTTATAACTAAATATTTTATTTTTTGAGCAGTTATAAATGATATTCCATTATAATTTCAGTGTTCATATGTATATTGCTATTTATTATATACAAATACAGTTGAATTTTGTGTGTTATTTTGTATCTTGTGAACTTCTTGAACTCCTTGGGATTTTCTGTGTATGTAATCATGTCATCTGCAAAAAATGAACAGTTTTATTTCTTCCTTTCCAATATGTGTACCTTTTTCCCCCATTTTCTTGCCTTATTAATCTGGTTATAACTTCCAGTACTGTGATGAACAAAAGTGAAAGTAGACACCTTTGCCTTGTTCCCAGTCTTAGGAGGGAAATCATTCAGGCTTTCACCATTAATTAAAGTGTTGGTAATAGATTTTTTATAGATGCTCTTTATCAATAAAGGTAAGGAAGTTCCCCTCTATTCCTATTTTTCTCAGAGTTTTTTTTTTTAATCTTGAATGGATGTGGAATTTTGTCAAATACTTTTTATAAATCAACTGATAAGATAATTTGATTTTGTCTTTATCCTGTTAATATGGTAGATTACATTAACTGGTTTTTGAAGCTCAAACCAGTCTTTCATCCCTGGAATAAATTTCACTTGGACATGGTATATAATTCTTTTTATATATTGCTACATTCAATTTGGTAATGATAAGAATTTCAGCATCTTTATTTATGAAAGCTTTTGATCTGCAGTTTTCTTTTTGTTTTTATTAACTTTTTCTGGTTTGGGGATAAGGATAATACTAGCTTCATAAAATGAATTGGGATGCGTTCCCTCCTCTTGTGTATTCTGGAAGGGATTGTGTAGAATCAATGTTAATTCTTTTTAAAATGTTTGATAGAACTCTCCAGTGAAACCATCTTGGCCTGGAGATCTCTTTTTTTGAGAATTTAAAAATTACAAATGCAACTTACTTAATAATTATAGGGCTATTCAAATTGTCTACTTTATATTGGGTGATTTGAGACATTCTATATTTTTTTTGAGGAATTGGTCCATTTCATCTAACTTGTCAAATTTGTGCATGTAAAGTTTTTCATAGCATTTCCTTATGATCCTTTTGATGTCTGCAGGGGCTACACGTGATATACCCTGTTTTATTCCTGATATTAGTAATTTGTGTCTTCTGTCTTATCCTTTATTTATTTAAAAAATCTTTTCAAAGAACCAGATCTTTGTTTCATTGATTTTTTATATTGTTTTTCTTCTTTCAATGTAATTGATTTCTGTTCTCATCTTTATTATTCTCTTCCTTCTGCTTTCCTTTTGTTTGTTTTAATTTTTATCTGTACTCCAGGTAGGAGCTTTGATTATTGATTTGAGACTTCTTTTCTACTAGGTACTTTTAGTGCTATAAATTTCCCTTTTAGCACTGATTTAGCAAAGTCTCATGAATTTTATGTTTTATTTTCATTTTTATTCAGTTAAATGTATATTTTTAAAAATTTCCTTGAGAGTTCCTCTTTGATCCAGGGATTATTTAGAGTGTGACTTAGTTTCCAAGTGTTTGGAGATTTTCCTGTTTCTGAAGTTTGCTGTATCTGCTATTAGTATGGCTACTTCTGCTATCTGATTAACATTTGCATCATATATCTTTTTCTAATTCAACAAATAGTAGATTTACAGAAAAATCATTCATAATATAAAGAATTACCATATCACCCTGTTATTAATACCTTATACCATTTGCTGAAGACTATTTTCTTTCCCCATTGAGTGGACTTGGCACCCTTGTCAAAAATCAGTTGGCCATAAATGTGAGGATTGATTTCTAAACTCTTAATTTAGTTCTGTTGGTCTAAATGTCTATCCTTGTGGCAGTACCATGCTATTTTGATTCCTGTGAAAATTTCTGTGTAATTAGTTTTCAGGTCGGTAAATCCTCTAACTTCATTCTTTTTCAAGGGGCTTTAGCTATTCGGGCTCCCTTACTTTTCTATATAAATTTGAGGATTGGCTTCTCCATTTCTGCAAAGAAGGTTGCTGGGATTTTGAATGGGATTATATTCAATTTATAAATCGCTTTCAGTAGAATTGACATCTTAACAGTATTTAGTCTTCCAATTCATGAACATGGAATGTCTTTCCATTTATTTAGGCCTTCTTTCATTTCTTTTAGCAATTCTTGCAGTTTTCTGTGTACAAGTCCTTTATATCCTTGGTTAGAATTACTCCTAGATATTTGATTCTTTTAGTTGCTATTGTACATATATTTTTCTTGGTTTCTTCTTCAGATTGTTCATTACTAGTGAATAGAAACACCACTGATTTTTGGGTGTTGATCTTGTACCCCACCACTTTGCTGAACTCATTTATTATTTCCAATTCCTTTACTGTGGATTTTTCAGGATTTTCCTTCTTTCTTTTTTTAAAAGCAATTTTATCTAGATAAATTCACCTACCATACAATCTGTGATGGGTAGGCTAATGTGTCAACTTGGCCACAGTGACTTTTGTTATAATCACATATTTGTGCATTTATCACCACAATCAATATTAGGGCATTTTTATTACACCAAAAAGAAAACACCCCTCATGCCTTAGTAGTCACCTCTCAATCCCTCTGTCCTTCCCCTGTCATACATATCCACTAATCTAATTCCATCTAATTTTATTTATATTTACAATTTATATAAATGGAGTGAAACAATATATAGTACTTTGTGTCTGGTTTCTGTAACTTAGGATAATTATTTTTTTTTTACAATTGAAAAAATATTCATATATATTACCATTCATTACAGTTCATAGCTTGCTTTATTTTTTCATTTTTTGATATACTTAGCTTTTTTAAAAAGAAGCTTAAATTACATAAATGTTACACAAAAAATATAGGGGATTCCCATATGCCCTGTTCTCAGGCCCCCCTCCCCCCATTTTCCCACATCAACATCCTTCATTAGTGTGGTACATTTGTCACAATGGATGAACACATCTTGGGGCATTGCCACTAAGTGATGATTATAGTTTACATTGTAGTTTACACATCTCCTGCACAATTTCCCAAGTTATTACATGAAATACAATGGCCTGTATCTGTCATTGAAATGTCATTCAGGATAATTCCCAAGTCCCAAAAATGCCCCCAAATTACACCTGTTTTTCCCTCTCCCTCCCCTCAGAACCTCTAGTAGCCATTGCCTCCACATCCATGATAAAAGTTCTTCCATTGCTAGGATGTAGAGCAGCACAACTGTAAGTCTACTCTAGTCCACATAGTTTGCTTTAGGTGCATTTTAGCTCAGATACCACCATATTATTAATGTACATTTGTTCTGATTCATGGAAGAACATTCTTATATTTGTACTGTTAACCTCACCCATAGTCTGCAACAGAGTTTACTAGGCTGTATAATCCCATGTTTCATCCTTTAACTTTTCTTCTAGTAACATACACAACCCTAAACTTTCCCATAGGTATTACCCCCATATTGGAGCTGCTAATTACATAATATGCTATCATCACCTCTATCAAATTCCAAGCATTTACAATCAATCTTATTACGAATTATGCATAAATTATGCCTCTGCTCCCCATTCTCCATCCTCATTCTGTATTCTGGTGACCAATCTTCTACTTATTAACTCCATGACTTTGCTCATTATATTTACTTCATATTGGTGAGATCATAAAATAGTTGTCCTTTTGTGTCTGGCTTGTTTCACTCAGTTTAATATCCTCAGGGTTCATACATGTTATCATATGCATCACAACTTCATTTCTTCTTTCAGCTAAATAGTATTTCATCATATGCATATACCATATTTTGTTTATCCATTAGTCTGTTGATGGATACCTGGGTTGTTTCTGTCTTTAGGCAATTATGAATAATGCAGCTATGAACACCAATGTGCAAATGTCTGATTTTGTCCCTGGTTTAAATTCTTCTGAGTATATACCTAGAAATGAGATTGCTGAATTGTATAGCAGCTCTATATTTAACTTCCTGAGGAACTGCCAAACAGTCTTCCACAGGGACTGAACCATTCTACATTCCCACTAACAGTGAGGGAATGTTCCTATTTCTCCACATCCTCTCCAACACTTGTAGTTTTCTGTTCTGTTTTTAAATAGTGGCCATTATAATAGGTGTGAAATGATATCTCATTGTAGCTTTGATTTGCATTTCACTAATAGCTTGTGATATTGAACATCTTTTCATTTTTTTTTTTTTTGGCATTTGTATTTCCTCTATGGAAAAATGTCTAGTCAAGTCTTTTGCCCTTTTTAAAATTGGATTGTTTGCCTTTTTATCATTGAGTTGTAGGATCTCTTTATATATCATAGATATGAAAACTTTATCAGATATGTGGTTTCCAAATATTTTCTCACATTGAGTAGACTGCCTTTTCACCTTGCTTGACAAAGTTCTTTGAAGCACAAAAGCATTTAATTTTGAGAAGGTCCCATTTATCTATTTTTTTCTTTCATTGTTTATGGTTTGGGTGTAAGGTGTAAGAAGCCACCTCCTACCACAAGATCTTGAAGATGCTTTCCTACATTTTCTTTTAGGAGTTTTATGGTTCTCACTTTTATATTTAGGACTTTGATCCATTTTGAGATAATTTTTATATAAAGTGTGAGATAGGGGTCTTCTTTCTTTCTTTTGGGTATGGATATCCAGTTCTCCCTACACCATTTGTTGAAGAGACTCTTCTGTCCTGTAGGCTTGGTATTCTTGTAAAAAAAAAAAAAATAAACAACTAACTGTAGAGGTGAGGGTTTATTTCTGAACTCCGAATTCTATTCCATTGATCAATGTGTCTATCTTTATGCCAATACCATGCTGTTTTGACTACTGTAACTTTGTAATTGTCTTTAAAGTCAGGAAGTTGAGTCCACCGACTTCGTTCTTCTTTTTAAAGATATTTTTGGCTATTCAGGGCCCCTTTCCCTTCCAAATAAATTTGGTAATTGACTTCTCCATTTCTGCAAAGTACACTGCTAGAATTTTTTTTATCAGGATTGCATTGAAACTGTAAATAAATCAATTTGGGTAGAATAGTCATCTTAATGATATTTAATCTTCCAATCTATGAACACAGAATGTCTTTTCATTTGTGTAGGTCATCTTTAATTTCTTTTAGCAATATATTGTAGTTTTCTTGGTATAGATCCTTTACATCCTTGGTTAAATTTATTCCCAGATATTTGATTCTTTTAGTTGCTATTGTAAATGGAATTTATTTTCTGATTTCCTCATCAGATTGTTCATTTTTAGTGTATAGAAACACTACTGATTTTTGCATGTTGATCTTTTATCCTGCCACTTTGCTGAATTGGTTATTTGCCCTAGTAGTTTCACTGTAGATTTTTTGGGGTTTCTAAGTATAGGGTCATGTCACCTGCAAATAGGAAAAGTTTTACTTCTTCCTTTCTAATTTGAATGCCTTTTATTTATTTTTCTTGCCTAATTTCTCTGGCTAGACTTTCCAGTACAATGGTGAATAACAGTGGTGACAGTGGGCATCCTTGTCTTGTTCCTGATTTTAGAGGGAAAGCTTTCAGTTTTTCACCATTGAGTATGATGTTAGCTGTGTGTTTTTCACATATGCCCTTTATTTCATGTTAAGGATGTTTCTTTCTACTATTAGTTTTCTAAGTATTTTTATCTAGAAGTGGTGCTAGATTTTGTCAGATGGCTTTTCTGCATCAATTGAAATGTTCATGTGGTTTTCTCTTTTGTTCTGTTAATGTGACATATTATATGTCACATTAACTTGCTTATGTTGAACCACCCTTGCATAAGTGGTATGAATCCCACTTGATCATGTTGGATAATTCTTTTGATGTGCTGTTGGATTCAGTATGCTAGTATTTTGTTTAGGGTTTTTGCATCTATATTCCCAAGGGATATTTGTCTGTAGTTTTCTTTTCTTGTGTTATCTTTATCTGGTTTTGGTATGAGGATGATGTTGGCTTCATAGAATGAATTAGGAAGTAGTCCCTCCAATTTTTTTTTGGAGACTTTGAACCAGAGAGGTGTTAGTTTTTCTTGGAATGTTTGGTAAAATTCACCTGTGAAGCTATCTGGTCCTGGGCTTTTCTTTTTTGAGAGATCTTTGCTTATTGATTCAATTTATTTATTAATAACTGGTTTTTCGGTATCTTCTATTTTTTCTTGAGTCAGTGTAGGAAATTTGTGTGTTTCTAGGAACTTATCCATTTCACCTAGGCTCTCCAGTTTGTTGGCATACAGTTGTTCATAGTATCCTCTTATAATCCTTTTTATTTCTGTAGGGTTAGAAATAATGCCCCCTTTTTCATTACTGAATTTAGTTATTTGTGTCCTCTCTCTCTTTTCCTTTCTCAGTCTAGCTAAAAGTTTGTCAATTTTATTTACCTTTCCAAAGAACCAACTTTGGTTTTGTTGATTGTCTCTATTTTTTTTTTCCCTCTTTCTCATTTATCTCCACTCTAATCTTTGTTATTTCCTTCCTTCTTCTCACTTTGAGTTTTGTTTTTCCTTTTCTAGATCCTCTAATTTGGAGGTTAGGTCTCTGAGTTGAGATCTTTCTTCTTTTTTAATGTAAACATTTAGAGCTGTAAATTTCTCTCTGAGCACTGCCTTTGCTCTATCCCATAAATTTTGCTATGTTGTGTTTTCATTTCCATTCACCTTAAGGTATCCTAATTTCCGTTGTGAGTTCTTCTTTGACTAATAAGCTGTTTAAAAGTACATTGTTTAATTTCTACATATTTGTTTATTTTCTAATTTTCCCTGTTAACTGATTTCTCGCTTCTTCCCATTTTGGTTGGAGAAGACATACAGTACCATTTCAGTGTTTTTGAATTTATTGAGACTTATAACATATGGCGTATCCTTGAGAATGATCCAGGTACATTCGAGAAGAATGTGTATTCTGCTGCTGTTTAGTGAAATGTTCTATATTTATCAGTTAGGTCCAGTTGGTTTAGAATATCATTCCAGTCTTCTATTTCCTTATTCTGTGTAGATGTTCTATTGATATTAAATGAGGTATATTGAAATATCCTACTATTAATGTAGAACTATTTCTCCCTTCAAATTTGTCAATATTTGCTTCATATAGACTCTGCTGGTAGGTGCATATATATTTGTAATTGTTATGTCTTCTTAACGGATTGACCCCTTTATCAGTATATAGTGACCTTCCCTGTCCCTTATAACGATTTTTGACTTAAAGTCTATTTTATTTGATATTAGTATAGCCACCCTAGCTCTCCTTTGGTTACTATTTGCATGGTACTTTTTTTCCCATCCTTTCACCCTCAACTTACTTTTATCTTTGACTTTAAGGTGAATCTCTTGCAAGCAGCATATAGTTGATCATGCTTTTTTAATCCATTCTGCCAATCTCTGCTTTTTGACTGGCGAGTTTAATCCATTTACCCTTAAAGTAACTACTGATAATGTAAGACTTTCTTTTGCCATTTTGCTGTTTTGTGTTTGTAACTCCTGTATCTTTTTTGACCCTCCATTCTTCCATTAATGACTACTTTCATATTTATATGGCTTTTTTTATTGTACCATTTGTTGAGCTCCTTCTCATTTCTTTCTGAATATATTTTTCATGTGTTTTCTCTGTTGGTGCCATAGGGTTAAAATTTAACACCCTAAATCTATAACAGTCATATTTTATTTGTTACCATCTTATCTTCAATAGCATATACATACTAACCATTCCTATACCCCTCTGTCCTCTCCACTTTTTTCTGTACTTATTACAAATTTTATCTTTGTACATATTTTATCCAAAACCATCCACTTATCATATTTTTTTTTGAATTTGTATTTTAGCAGCTGGTTGAATGAAGAAGTGGAGTTACATAATAAACAATACAATTGTACTACCATTTATATTTACCCATATGGTTATCTTTGATGGAGGTCTTTATTTCTTTATGCTCTATTGATCTACTTTCTAGTGTCCTTTCCTTTCAGTCTGAAAAAACTTCCTTTAGCATTGCTTGTAAGCCAGGTCTAGTGGTGACAAATTCAGTTTTCTTTATCTTGGAATGTCTTAATCTTTAAATATTTCATAGCACTGCCTTCTTTCTAATGAGAACTAGTTACTTAATCTTATGGGGATTTCCTTGTACACACTTGTACATAACTCTTTGCTGTTTTTTTTTTTTTTTTTTTTTTTTTTTTTTTTT
>JAQZBX010001423.1:0-34485 GCA_029593785.1 Cabassous unicinctus | reverse complement strand
TTCTTTCTTCTCTCTCTGGGTCGCTCATAATGCATATATTGGTATGCTTGATGGTGTCTCACAGGTCTTTTAGACTCTGTTTATTCTTTTTTATTCTTTTATCTTTCTGCTCTTCAGCCTGAATCATTCCAATTGTCTTGTCTTCAAATTCACTCATTCTTTCTTCTGTCACCTCCAGTCTGCTGTTGAAACTATCAAAGGAATTTTTCATGTCAGTTATTGTGCTCTTTGACTCCAGTATTTCTCTGGAGAGATTCCCATATTATTTACTTATTGTTTTCCTCATATCCTTTAGTTCTTCATAATTTCCTTTAACTCCTTGAGCATATTGAGGATCATCATTTTAAAGTTTGTCCAGTATGTCCAAAGTCTGGTCCTCTTTGTTGATGGTTTCAGGATTTTTATGTTTTTCCTTTGGACAGGTCATTATTTACTTTTTCTTTGTTTGTCTTGTGATCTTTTGTTGCACACTGTACATTTTAATATTTTAAAGTGCTAACATTAATCCCTAGGCTGTCCCTTAAGTTTGTGTCCAGTTAGTGATATTAGAGATTTTCTTCAATGCCAGGTCGTAATAAAATCAAAACAAAACGAAGACAAACCAAGGCAAAAAGCACTCTCTTTGCATATTGGTTCTGTTTTGACTGGTGGTCTCCTTCTGAGCTTAGCCCTCCTATCAAGAAAATAAGCCCCAGGCAAATGGGAAGTACAGGGTTCTGTCTCTTTTCTGAGCCTGCAGTGGATCCAGTGCCCAGGACCCTGCTTCTTCTCCAGGGCTTATGCTTATTTGAGGCCTTAGGAATTCCCCATTTACAGTTTACTGGAGTTTGAGTGAATGCCCCCTCTAATCCCTTTGAAATAGACCTCAGCCTCCTGAGTGCTCTCTTGAATGACTTAATACAGATATTCATTTGCTCCAGGCCATTTCAACTTAATTGTTTTTCACACTATCTCAGCTGTCTGCAAGCAACTTCTTTGCCCTCAGAATAAACTTTGGGAGCCAGAGCACCTTTCCTGTCTTGGTCTCTCAAACTTCTACCCTATAGATTGACGTTGACATATATGTGTTAGCAGAACACTCTGCGTTCTGCACTTCTAGGTTCTTGGCTATGTCGCATAAAAAAATTTAAGGACACACCATAGGGTAGGCAGGCAAGTGAGTAAAGAGTTAAGAAACAAGAAAACTAGAAAAGTGCACAATCTGAGACATAGATTGTGGGTGTGCTGCAGGGAGAGTCGCATGCTTGCACTCCCAAGTTAGGCCTTTTTAAGACTTTTACTCCTCCGCCTTCATAATGTTAGGGAGGGGCCCCAGCTGTTTGCTGGTCTGATTGGTTGCCCCACCTGTTAGCTATCAGGGGCCCAATGGAGAGGCCTTTTGTTTGAAGGTATCTGGGGCTACCCCTTCACCCCGGGAAGAGTTTCAGAAGGGATCTCATGGCCAGGGTCTCGCGGGATCTTTCTGGCAGGCTTCCCTTCAGAGATTTCTGGGCAGGGTCTCACAACCATGTGGTCTGGCAGGCATGTTCTCTGCCAGGCCTCAGCCGCCTACCCCTTTCACTATACTAACCTGCCTCATATGCACCCCAGTATGCACAGAAGGGTCACTCTTCTCCCTCTGGAACAGGGCGGGGGACTCACAATGGAAGTGCAACCTGGCTCCAACTTGTGTTGTGGAGGGGGTCAGGAAGGGGCCATCAAGGACACCAGGAGCTTTTTACAGGACTTTGGAAGTTGCGTTTTCTTAATTCAGCACTTACCTGGTTAATGTAGTCCTTTAATTGTTTTCTGTAATTTTGAGGAAGGTTACTGTCTTTAAGATTCCTCTGCTGCTTTTGTCCCGGAGGGTTTGAAATAATGCCCACCCTCACATACTGGCATCAGACTACACATTCCCAGAGTTTAGAGGACTGGTTATTTATGTCCCATCTGGGCACCAGCAAGCTGAGCCAGGAAATAGAACTCCAGCTCCCACTGCTACCTGCCAGGAAGTCAGGGAAGGAGGAAGTTAGCCACTGCTGGAAGGGTGAAACTCATAGATCTTTATCACAATTTACAGGCTCTTCCTTCTGCTCCTCCTTAGATGCTGTTCATTGTTCCCCTAGCCTCCAGAATTTCAAAGTAATTGTTTCAGACAGTTCCTGTCAGTACAATAGTTGTTTTGTTGGCGGAACTGATTCTTGGAGCTTCTTATTCAACCATGTTTCTACAATCCTCCCCATGATATATTTTCTTTCATCCTTTTACTCCCAGCTGGTTTATAGCAATATATTTGAAATATATAGATAGCATATAGTTGGGTTTGTTTTTAATTCAATATGCTAGTCTCAGACTTTAATAGGAGTATTTAGACCATTTACATTTAACATAATTTTTGATAGGGCTTAAGTCTGTCTTTATATTTTTTGTTTTCTGCTTATTCTCTATGCTTTTTGTTTCTGTGTTTTCTTTTTCCACCATTTCTGTGGGTTACCTGAAAAATTTGGAATCATGTTTTGATTCATCTGTCTATAGTGTTTTTGAGTGTTTCTCTTTGTATTACTGTTGCGGCTGTTGCGATGGGAAACCCAAAAACGGCACTCGGAGGGAGTGGAGGAATCAGGCTTTATTACATGCGCAGGCCCAGAGGAAAGTTTGGTTTCCAAATTCTGGGCCCCCAGCCCCAGTTTTCTGGGGTTTTTATTGGGGTCTGCAGGCTCCCATTCATTGGCTAGTGAGTTGGCGGGTGGAATTTTCCATTACCTTAGGCAACTAAGCAAGCGTGGTTACAGAAGCAGAATTGCAGGTTACGAAATCAAGCAGGCAGGGTTAAGAGCCAGAAGTGCAGGTTTCAGTTCTAAGGCAGGAGATTCTTGTCAGGAAAAGGGGGAGGGGTAAGGCTGCAGTGACTTTTCCTTATCATTACTTTTCAGTGTTTTTGAGTGTTTCTCTTTGTATTACTTTTTAGTCATTGCTCTAGGTATTACGTTATATGTACATAACTTATCACAATTTACTTGTGTCTTCATGTTACCAGTTCAAGTGAAATATAGAAACCTTAGCTCCTTTTACATCCCTTTTCTATCCTCCCTTTATTATATTATTGTCTTAAATAGTTCCTCTTCATACATCACTTAGAAATATATCAGATGGTGTTGATTTTTTTTCTTCAGCCATCAAACATAATTTAGAAAACTCAAGAGGCAAAGAAAAGTCTATTGTATTTACTCATAATTTTGCTTACCATGCTTTCTTCCTTCCTGATATTCCAAAGATCCTTCTTTTATTGCTTTTTTTCTTTTTAAAGAACTTCATTTAGTCATTATTTTAGTGTGAGAATGCTCATGATGAATTTTCTTAAATTTCCTTCATCTGAGAATGTTTTGATTTTCCCTTGATTCCCGAAGGGTATTTTCTATGGACATAGGATTCTGAGTTGACAATTCTTTTCTTTCAGCACTTGAAAAAAACATGCCATTTCCTCTGGCCTCCATGGTCCTGATGAAAAATCTGTTGTCATTCAAATTTCTTCCCCGCCCCCATAAATAAGGTGTCATTTCCTCTTGCTGCTTTAAGATTTTGTCTTTGTTTTTAATTTTTAGATATTTGACTGTGATGTGCTTTGGCATGGATTTCTTAGGGTTTATCCTTGTGGCAGTTTGATATAGTTAAGAATTCCAAAAATAGATATGGATTATGTTTGTAAACTGGTCTGTTCCTCTGAGTATGATTAAATTATGATTAGGGCTTTGATTGGGCCACGTCAGTAGGGTGTTGGGCCCTCTCTCTTGGTGGGTGGGGTCTTAAAGATAAAAGACATGGCAAAGGACAGAGTTGGAGTTTTGAGTTGGAGTTCTGATGTGGAGTCTTGATCTGGAGCCCTGGGGAAGTAAGCATACAGAGGAACTTGGTTGTGAGGAAGGAGAGAAGGCCCCCGGGAAAAGAGATGAGCCGTTTCTCTGACAATTCACAGCTGGCCTTGTGGAGAGAAGCAAAGCCTAGAGAGCCTCATACTCTACAGCTGACCTTGTGGAGGAAACAGAGGAGCTGAGCCCAGAGAGAAACACAGCCCCGGGAAGAGAGGAACCCAAGAAACCTGAACCCTAGCAAACGTCAGCAGCTGTCTTGCTCCAACACGTGGCAACAGACTTTGGTGAAGGAAAGCCTGGTAACTGTAAGCCCCTATCCCAAATAAATACCTTTTTATAAATGCCAACAGATTCCTGGTAATTTGCATCAGCACCCCTTTGGCTGGCTAATACAATCCTTCTTGGGATTTGCTCAGCTTCTTGAATCTGTAGGCTTATGGTTTTTGCCAAATCTGGAAAATTTTCAGCCATTATTTCTTCCAATAGGTTTTCAGCCCTTCTCTTTTCCTCTATTCCTTCTGGGATTCTGTCACAAAAAATAGACCAAAAGAAAATGAACAGAGCCTCATGGACCTGTGGGAGTTCATTTCCTTTTAGTCTATTCTCTTCTCTGTTTTTCAGATTGGGTTATTTCTAATGTTCTATATTCCAGTTTTATATTCCAGTTCATGACTCTTACTTCTGTGTCTTCCATTCTGTTTTGACCTTATTACTGAATTCTTAAATTTCAGTTATTACATTTTTCAGTTCTGAAATTTCTATTTTCTATTTATTTGCTGAGACTTTCCATTTTTCCATTTTCATTTTTTTCAAGCATGTCTCAATCATAATTGTTCATTAAAGCATTTATTATAATGCTTGCTTTAAAGTCTTTGTCAGATAGTCCTAGCATCTCTTATATCTTGGTGTTGGCATCTATTACCTTTTTTTTCATTCAGTTTACAGTCTTCCTGTTTCTTGGTGTAATGAGTGATTTTCTATTGAAACATGGACATTTGTATATTATAGTATGGCACTATGGATCTTATTTAAATTTTCTGTTTAGCTGGCTTGTTTTGGAACAACTGTGGCAGAGAAAGGGGGGGCTGTGGCAGGGAAGGGGGGGCTGTTGCCTGGTTACCGAATGGTGAAAGTAGAAATCTAGGTTTCCTGCTCAGTCACTGCTGATATCCAAAGTGGGTGATTTCTTGTTACTGCAGGATATAGCTGGGAGTTTTTGTTCTCTACTTATACCTTCTTGGCTGGACAGGATAGGAATGTCTTGTTACTGCTGCCCACATGATGAACCATTGACACCATGGTTGTGGAAGTTGGCCTCATTACCACTGGGCAGTGGAGAAAGTCCTGACTCTCCACTATGCATCTGCTAACATGACCTTAGCAGAGAGGAGGAGGGGTATCTTATTAGCACTGTGTATCAGGTGGAAATCCAGGCTCCCCATGTGGTTTTCATTGATACTATGTGGGGTCCTTGTTACAGCATTGGGGGAATGAAAGTTCTGGCCCCCTGTTTGTTCTTCTCGGATACCACCCTTGTGTTGGAATGGGGGAACCTTGTTAAAACTTGGCAAGGGTAGAAGTCCAGGCTCTTCTAGACTAGGCCTTTGTGGTATGGGTGGGGCCATGGTGTTTTGTGTCCTTTTTGGTAGTGTTTGACTGGAGTAGAGTGTTATCTAAATGACTTTTGTCATACTAGGCTGTTCTTTTCCTGATCCTTTGTCTAGAGAGAGCAGACTTTTGTTGGGGCTTGTTTCTATAGCAGCTGTTGGCATTTCTGGGTTGCCTGTTTCTTCAGCTCCAAGTCTCGGATATCTGAGGCAAAAAGAAAACAGAGAAACTCATCATTCTGTCATTCCTTGGGTCCCAACGTCCCTGGCTTCTCTGCTTTCTCTCCACCTTTCAGAATCTTCTTATGTTAGTTTTGCATCTATTATCCAGAGTTGTTAGTTGTACTTAGTGGTAGGAGTAGGGAAAAGTATGTCTACTCCATTTTACTGGAAGTGGGCCCTAACCCTTTTGATTTTTTCTCAGGAATGATTTTACTGACAACAGGGAAACCATAGCAATGGCTTTCCTACTTCAAGCTTTGTTTTGTTCTTGCTGAATCTAATGACCTATTTATTTGGGCCTTGAAGAAGAATGTCCCAGGCTCCATTAGTAATTCAGGAGTCATCTTCTCACTTCAAGGGTTACATTCCTGTAGTATTTTGAAAGGAAAAGTGTGAGCCTGTAAGTCTTCAACTGACAGCTACTTTTTCACCTCCCTTCCCATTTTGCTGGCACCATGGCTTCTTTAGTGCTTGTCCCTGCTATAACTCTCCTCAGCAGAGGGTTATGTGGGGGAGGCTACAACACCCTTTACTCCCTGTTCTTTAATTTTCTACCTCAGCATCCCACAAGATTGTACTAATCCAATGGACTCTCCAAAAGGATTTTAGATGAATGAGGAGAATTATAGTATAAAAGAAAAAGAAAAGCAAACTATAGGCCAAATATAATTATTACCATAACTTGAGAAGAAAGTAAAAGAAAAAGTATTAAATGTTTACAAGCTATTCCCTTATGATTCTACCACTGTTACTAACATTGTCACCTTTCTTAGACTTGTCTCTTCTTCCTTTGCAAGAGAAAGAGCTCCTTTACCTACCATGCAAAGTGACCATGATTATTTTGGAAAATCTCACCTTCTACCTAGATATAGATATATGTGCTATTGTCCCCATATATCTAACCTGTTTCTTGAGCACTGCAAGATTTTAGGCAGAATTACCTACAACAGTGTATTTCCCAAATTTTGAAGTATTTAATCTAGAATAATGTCATGGGATGATCAGGGAGGACTGTATTTCTCCTTAGGTAAAAAATTTTTTCCTAGTTTCTGGTCATAACTGATATAAAGCAAGACACCTGCATAAGCAATTCAGGGAGTAAAATTTTGCTTCTTTATTTCTCTGTCATCTGTATTCTTAGAGACTGCTTTATTATTTTTTTAACTTTTTATTGTAAAATAAATTACAGGTACAAAAAAAACACACAAAACCACATCAAGATAAATAGCTAGTAAATCATTGTAAGGTGAAAGCCATTGTAACCCCCACCTAGGACTAGAAATAGACCTTTACCAGCTACCTCAGTGCTTTGTCCTTACACAGCCTCTCCCTCCCTCCAAAAGTAGCCACCACTATCCAAACTTCTGTAGTAATCACTTCTTTGGATTTCTTTTTCTTTTTTAAAATGGTTTTATTCACACACCATACAATCCATTCATCGAGTCCAAGCAGTGTAGTGCTTTCACCACCACAATCAATTTTAGAACATTTTCATTGCTCCGAAAAGAAAAACCCCATACCCCTTATACCCCCTATTATTGACACTTAGCATTGCTGTTGTACCCATTTTACAAATGATGGAAGAATATTAAAATATTACTGTTCACTGTAGTCCATAGTTTGCATTAGGTGTATTTTCCCCGTATACCACTCTTTATTAATACCTTGTAATAGTGATGTGCATTTGTTCTAGTTCATTGAAGAACATTCCTATATTTGTACTATTAACCACATTCATCACCCACAACAGGGTTTACTATGTTATACAGTCCCATGTTTCATCCTCTAGCTTTCCTTCTTGTGACATACATGACCTAAACTTCCCCTTTCAATCACCGTCACACACCCAATTCAGTGCTGTTAATTACGCTCATGATAATGTGCTACCGTCACCTCTATCCATTTCCAAACATTTACAATCAACTTTATTAAAACTTATGCGCAAATTAAGCATCAGTTCCCCATTCTATATTCTGGTAATCTATATTCTAGATATTAACTCCATAGTTTGCTCATTATATTTAGTTCATATTAGTGAACTCATACAATATTTATCCTATTGTTTTGGATTTTTTTTGGCTTGATGACCCAAGTGTATACCTCTAGGCACTATAGTCTTGCCCATTAAAATAAAAAAAGATAAAAGACCCTCTTTGAACCTTTTCATTTATTTATAATTTAGCTATCAAAGAACATGAACATTTGACCAGTAGAATTTTACAGTCTGGATTTTCCTGATCACATACTCATGAGGAAGTTGTACATGTTTCCCTGTCCTGTGTATTTCCTGCAAATTGGCAGCTGGATCCAGAGGCTTGATAAGACTTAGATTTAATCCTTTTGGCAATATATGAGTGCTGTTATGTGCTTTCATCAGGAGACACATGATTGTTATCATGTTTCATTGTTAGCAGCCATTGATGATCAATACCTGGATCCTTTAATTTATCGGAGCTTATAAAATGACAATGTTCTAATTCTATAATTTTGTTTTTATTAGCTTGAATAACTTTATAAGGAGCTACTTCATGTCTTCTATTTGGTTACCCATTGGTACACTTCATACAGGAATGATAGGATATATTCTTGGTATTTTATCTTTATTCAGTTTTCAAGATAATGATTTTGTTCCTTGTAATTCTAGGAAGATGATCTTTTTTTGTTAATATCATTATGGACTCATGGATTTAAACATAATTTATAGATTTAAACCCATTGCAATCTTATCCTTATTAAAGTTCAAATTTTCCTATTTTTGGATCATTGGACCATTGAATCTTTTGACCCCCTTCAAGTTGGCTCCTAATATTTTAAAAAATATCACCCTTGTAGTCTTTGATAGTTTTCTTGCTATCTAGTATGCCAACTAGATAGAGAATCTTTGTTTTCAAGGAGATCATAATGTGTATTTCATACATTTATTGTCCCTGACCAGAAATTGGCCATTTATCTAAAAAGTCATGGTTTCTTTTTATGGGAAATGGTATGTTGAGGCCATAGTCTAGGCACTAGGGTTGTTCATTGATGCTGTGGAGATCATTGTTTCTAGACCTTTCAGTTTCAGTGGACAAAGATTGAAAATATGTGTATTTATGTGTTTTGAGTATGTGTGTATGTGTACCTTTAGACTTTAAATATCTCATGAGTTTATATTGATACTTCCAATAAAAGATTTTTACATACACTCTTTTTCTTACATCTGTATTTCTTTTCTTCTGTGCTAAGAATTCTGGTTCTTAAATACACAGGGGATGATAGAACTACAATATCTTGTAATTACTAAAATATGATTGGCTTGAAATCCACAGATATACAGTGTGCTCTTTTCAATATGTAATTTCAGTTCTTTTTTTTTTTTAATTTCAGAAAAGTTTTTTTGAGTTTTAGTTTTTTAACATTTGTTCTGTTAGTTTGCTTTGGTTTTCTTCTCCAAGAAATTATATTATCTTTATGTTGGATATTCTTTGCCTATCTAATATTTATCACCCACTCCTGAATTTTAAAAATATTTATAAATTAAAATGTTTCTTTTTCAGGTGATTATTTTAAAGAAAGAGGTGGGCCTCTTCTATGTCATTCAACCGCAGAAACCCTGGCTTTTGGACTGGATTGGGCATCAGGTGGATTGCAACCATTTTATTGTATGAGATGGGAATATTTTGCCACGTATGCAGTTCATTAATTCACAAATATCTAGAGAGAGTCTACTGTATGCCAGACAATATACTAAGCCAGTGAAGAGGAAGTCAGAATGGAATACACTCTTTCTAAGGATGGAGACAGACATTGACCAAATAGTTAATGTAATTACAATTTTCACAAATTCCCTCAAACTCATCCCATAAAAATTGATAATAAGGGGATGTGTTAGTTTCCTATGGCTGCTGTAGCAAATTACCACAAATTTAGTGGCTTAAAAATGCAGGTTTATTATCATACATTTCTGGAGGTTACAAGCATGAAATGAGTTTCACTGGGCTAAAATCAAGTTGTTAGCAGGGCTGTGTTCCTTACTGGAGGCTCTAGGGGAGAGTCTGTTTCCTTGCTCTTCTCAGTTTCTAGAGGCTGTCTGCATTCCTTGGCTTGTTGCTCTCTTCCGTCTTCAAAGCCAGCAATGGTGAGTTGTGGCCTTTTCACATATCTTCACTCCGATCTCTTCTTCTGGCTCCCTCTTCCACATTTAAGGACCACTTTAAGGACCTGCCTTGATAATCCAGGATAATCTCCTTATTTTAAGGTCAGCTGGTTAGCAACTTTAATTCCATCTACTACCTTAATTCCTCTATTCCATATAATATAACATAGTACTAGTTTCTGGGGATTTGGGCCTCTTTACGGTGTCATTATTCTGCATACTACAGGGATATAATTCATATAGTACAAGAGTGGCCAGAGAAGGTTTTACTGAGGGACTGGCTTTTACAGTGATACTTGAAAAATTGATGGGATTCAGCTAGGTGAATAGAAAATAGGGTGATAAGAAAGGGTGTCAGAAACCAAGTTGGGTACTGTTGAGGTAGTTCAGATGGGGAAGGAGGTGGGCTTGGACAAAAATGTTGGCATTGGATTTGGAGAGAAAGGGATAGATCTGAGATAGCAGTAATCCTTGTTCAAGCTCTGAAATGAGACCTCATTATCTTCAGTTAGTTGTGTTTTTGTTAAGTGTTACAACATTTAATTTTCTGCTCTTGTTTCCTAAGGACACTACAGAGCATTCTTGTTTCAGAGACTGTGAAAGCTAGCAATGACAGTAGAAGAATCAAATAGTTAGGATCTTCTCTAAAGGAAATTTTGTAGACCCTTCTGGATGTAGGTAAAGCTATATGGATTTTAAAAAAATCAAATTCAGTTGAATTGGCTTGGCTTCTGATGCCGAAATGCTTGGAAAAACTGATTTGGCTCTGTGAATAGATATCTAAAACTCTACATTTAGTTTTGGTTTCTCTTGGTCAACCTGTGATGACCCCTAGATGACCAAATTTTTAAGAAACTAAATTATCAGCTGAGTTGCCAGCTAATGTACCTTGGAAATAGAGTTGTTTAAAATTCAACACCGGGCACAAGGTATATGGCAAGACAGACTTTTCTTATCCAACAGTATTTTGACTGCTGGTGTTTCTTTGTATATGAATTTCTATATATTTTATTATATCCAATGGTCTGGCTGTATTGCCAATGGTTTTCTCCCATGCCTGGGCTTGTAGGATGCATTGATAGAGACTGTGACTCATAGTTTTTATTTCTATGAGTTGATCTGTATATGGGAAAGAGATGTACAAGGAACTCCTGGTGGAAATAGTGTGGGGGCAAGGAGAAAGAGAGAGTTGAAGAGGATTGTACACAGTTCTCCCTTGGGAGAAATGTGTAAATCAGTTTTCTGGAGAGACTTTCAACTATGAAGCCAGAAGAGATGATGTTTTAGGCCCAGATGACTGAATGATGGGGGAGGGGTGCATGTTCTCGATGTCTATGCAAACCTGGCAAGGCTTCAGTGCAGTGAGGATTGAAGGTAACACAGGCTCACTTCAATACTTTTTGCATTTGTAGCTTTGGGGACACTGGAGACAGCATCCTAGACAGGGAATCTTTGTTTTCAAGGAGGGCACTAGTTCCAATGCAGGGAAAAGCTGCCCTCAAGTGAGTTTCTGAGCAATAGAAATCCAGCGTAGAGAGAAGAGTAGAAGGCAAACTCTAAGTACAAGATGTGGTGCTTGTGAGAACAAGCAAGACAACCCCCAGGACTCCCAGAAATAGCTTGAGAAGACTGACTGAAAGCTGAATTACAGCTTATGCAAGTGTGATAGTGAAATTTGTAACCTCATTGTTAGCAATTTGGGGAAGTTTGGGAAAAATTTGAATGACAATTGCAACATGCTTATCTCATCTCATGTTCTACTGAATAGAGTGTATGGAAACTGCCATCTGGAGAACAATTTGACCTGTTAGTTTGGTACCTAACTTACAGCTAAGATCATCCTGATATTTGAGGAGTCCGCCTTCTTAAATTCAGGGGTTGTTGGCATATCCACACTTGGGACCTCAGTTGTTTTGCAAAGCAGAAAGATAGCAATTCTGATCCTCTAAGGAACATAGATGTATCATGGTATCAAATTAATAGTGCTCTACTCAAGTTACATTTCAAAATGACCTCACCATTCCCTTTTAAAACTAAGATTTATAAATAATCTACCATTTAAAAGGAGCTGTATACATATTGTCCTTTTAACTTGATTGAAAAGTAGTTATCCTCATTTTCATATGTAGATACTGAGGCTCAAAAATATGTAAAATACTTGCTGAAGGTTACATAACTATTAAGACAGGATTCAATCAAGTCTCTAACTTATTCCATTATGCCCTGATGCCTCGCCTTTAAGACAGATTAACAGTAATAGAAGAGGAATGAAGGAAATGAACTGGTAGCTAGAATATCTAAAATTAAACAGCATTCATTCCATGTCTGGCAGTATATAGTTTACTTTATCTTAATGCCAGTTGTGTTCAATCTAGTTTTCACATTCACCAGATTTCATAATCTACTCTGCTATTGGCTCTGCTATTCTTCATGCATTATAAAAGTTGTATTTAAAAACAAATAGAACTTTTTAAAAAATGTGATTTTCTCTATGTCTATCTCTGTCTCTCTTCTGTGTGTCATTATCAGAACATTGCTTCTCTTTAGTAGGGTCATTATCACCATTTCATATTAAAATAAGCACCTCTAGTCCAATCACTATAAATGGTTTGGAAGCAGAGGTTTCTTTGACCTTTGAATGCATCTGTAAGACGACTTTTTAATAGAACAGCCAGTGAAGTTTTGGGCTTTGTTACAGCAGCTAATTTTATCCTAATTTATAGGTCTCCCCCTTAATAATACACTTGAATTGTATTCTTTTGGTTATAAAAAGCAGATGCCTCAAGGAAAAGATGTATGGATTAGAATCATAACAGGAGATCTCAGTAGTCTCTCTCTCTCTCTCTTTTTTTTTTTTATATATATCATCTCTACTTCCAGTTGAGCACCAGTGCTGATCTTCTTAGAACAACAGTATTCCTCACCTTCTACTCTGTGCCTTTTTTTTTTGTCTCTCATGTATTTAGCTTCTAAATGGGTTTAGCTTGCTGTTGTAGATTAAAGTATGTACCCTGACAAAAGACATGTTCTTAAAATATTAATCCACTTTCCTGTGGGTAGGAACTCTTGTGTAAATAGACCTTTTGGAGATGATATTTTTAGTCAAGGTGTGGCCAACTGAATCAGAATAGATCTTAATCTATATTACTGGAGGCCTTATAAAGAGAAGAAATCAAAAGCTAGAGTCAAAATGAGCAAAAGGATAAGCCAGAAGTAGTGGAAAATGGAAGAGTAAGCATAGGAGGAGACTAAGAATATCGCCATGTGACTGGTGACAGAGATGCAAGCCAAGGAACCCCAAAGATTGCTGCAAGCCAGCACCAGAACGCTACTGACTCCGGAAGAAAGCATGGCCTGCTGAGACCTTGATTTGGGACTTTTAGTCCCCAAAACCACGAGCCAATAAATTTTTGTTTTTAAGCCAACCAGATGTATGGTATTTGTCATAGCAGCCTGGCAAACTAAGACACCTGCTGTGATGGTTAGGCTAATGTGTCAACTCAGCCAGGTAATTGTGCCCAGTTGTTTGGTCAAGCAAACACTGGGCTAATTGTAATACAAGGACATTTATAGGCTTTAGTCATCGGTGAGTTTACTGCATAGATGGAAGATTACATCTGCATCAACCAGGGAGATTGCTGTCAGCAATGAGTGACGCTTTATCCAATCAATTGAATGCCTTAAAAGGGGAAGTGATTTTGGCATTCAGAGAGAATTTCCCAGCTCGTCTTTGGACAGCCAGCGTCTCCTGGAAACTCATCAAGGACCTTCATTGGACTTTCATTGGAGCCCCTGGTTTGCAGCCTGCCTGTGGAACCTGGACTTGTGTACTCCCGTGGTCACATGAGAAACTCTTATAAAATCTCATACTATTTACAGATATCTCCAGTTGATTCTTCTTCCCTAGAGAACCCTGACTAATACACATCTGCTATAGATCTTATCCTATCTCATGGATCTTGATCTTTTCATACTCAGCTTCATTTGTAGCTAACCAATCATGTTTCTTTGTTAAATTTTCCCCAAAATGGAATTTGATTGGCCTAGTTTATCTTTTTTATACGTCCATATGGTCCATAGGCCCTGGCTAGCCTGTGGATGTTTTTTTGGTTTGTTTGTTTTTTGTTTTTTAACCTTGGGTTAGATTTGACCTGAAAAGGGGATAGGACTCACAGATATTTTAGGAGAAGCTGACAGCATGGATTATTGTGGCTTTCCTATACACTGCAACTAATGCTAGTTTATAACCTTACAACATTTTCTATGCTTTATGTTTAGATGTTGCAAAGTAGCTATATGAACACTTTGCAAAATTTCTAGTAGATAGTATTTGAAACTGATTAAAGATCCTAAATCATTACCTAAGTGGAGGTGGGTATTGGGGATCAGAAGGAAACACCCTAGAAGTATCAAGTTGGGTGAAATGTGGAATTTCTATTTGGTGTTAAATTCATATCTAGTTCACAAGTTAAATGGACTTTGGTTTTAATAGGTGTCTATCAATGGTGGATTGAATTGAAAAAATTATTTACCAAGTGGCCTGCTGCATCTCTATAAAGTTGTTGAAGTTAGATGCAGAGCAAAGTCATATGCTGAAGATTGTTTGAATCATTCAACCAATGAATATTAATTTAGCACTATGTTTAAGTTAGGAGTTGGGTTACAGTGCTAAATTATAGATAGCTTTTGTCCTGAAATCTATTGGTGGGGAGAAATGAGGGGATAGACACATATTCTGGACATCTGTAGTATTTTACCTACAGTAATCAGAGGGAAGGACTGAGTGTATAGGTGATACAATAAGAGGGCTAGATGAGTCATGGATCACTTTCAGAGCGTTGGAGGCCTGAGTAGAGTGTTGAAGGGTGAATGGGTTTAACCAGGGGGATGTGGAGTTGGGAAGAATGTGAATTAGCATGGATATTTATTTATGTTACTGAATTCAAACTGCATGACTACATTTTTACCTTATTAGCCAACAGTTTTTAAAAAAGAAAATTATTATAGTATGTGTTAAGGGTGTTAAGAAATCTAATTCAAACAGAGCAAGATCTAGTATGTAAATATTTTTCCTATCCTTAGTAGCATATTTCATATCCACATGTGACTATAAGTGGCAAATATAACTGTAGCATGTAGAGTCTGAAAAAATTTTGTATGCACTTGGAAAAATACCTGAAGGACCTCTGGATCTTGTACATTTATTTATTTATATTTTTTACTTTTCGTGTTCACTTTCTTTTCATGGTTATTTTACAGATTTTTTTAAAAAGTGTGTATTTTTAATAAAGTTTCCCAAGTGCTCTTGAGTTCCAAATGGACTTAAATTCATTTTATTTTTATGGGCTGCTGGTCTTTAATCTCTTATCACAGAATCAGAAATGTACCTGTTACATACTGGTAAATTAGTTATCAATCCCTTGGGCAGTATATTTTAATATCAGTATTATAGAGAAGATGATATAAATCTTGTGTACAGTATTATTAGCTTAGGCAGCTGCTGACTTAAAAAGGCCAGTTTAACAAGTCACCACTGTATTATGTTTAATTAGGTACAGTTTATATAATGAGGTGTTCAGTTCTAATGGAAAGACATGCTGTGAGCAGCACATCTGCAGGAATAACTATTACAATCAGCATTGCAGAGACCCATGGAACTGCAAATTAGACTTACTTATCTAGAAATAAATTACATCCCAATGCCTTCATAAAGCTCATTAATTAATTCCACTGGCATAAAGGTCTTTTTCTTAATTTCATGTTCCATTAGCATAATAAACACAATTTGAGTTACAACAGTATGATCAGTTTAATGGATGCTATTTATTTTAGTTTTTTATTTAAAGTCCCGGTAACGTAGAATTAACATCAATATGCTGCTTGGTCCTTTATTAAAAATTCCCATAGGATAACCAACACAGATGTTCAATACAGCATCATATATTTGCTGCATTTTACGACTCTACTAATTGGCCATATGGAAAGGTGTTGCTTGAGTGTAATTTTTAAAAAAAATCTGCTAAATTATATGGATTGTAATAATTACAATTAGTTTATGTGTAAGGTTGGATAGGTTAATATAGAGTGCCTGTTGCAGGCAAAATAAGAGTAAACAAACTTTAATGCCATGTTTTATAGTAAATACCAGTTTGTTTAAAATAAATTCTCTGACAGTATTTTAAATTCCTGTTAAAATGATAACATTAACTTTGCTTACATCCTGAAATTATGCAACATTTTCTTCATTTGTGAAAGCATACATTTTTGGACACTTGTAATTATTTTTTTTAACCAAATCCATGCACTTTGTTAGCAAGTATGACATTAGCATATTTACAATGTTTATGCTATGAAATCCTGGGTTAACTGTACTTGCTAATGTCTATGATATAATTATCAAATGTGTTTTTTGAGTGATCTCATATACAGGGTCTTATTGATGTCTCATATCTTGTTACTGAAGTAAAATGCACTTCAAAACACCCTTGTAAATTTCTTCTTGAGTTAAATATATCCTTCTTCCTGTCATATTTTTCTTTTTTCTCCATATATCTTCTCTGTTATAAAATATAATTTATGATCCTTTTATTATATATTTACTTTTGAGTAACTACCATTTTTCAACATCTAATCTTGTATTTCTGTATCAATTACTATAGCTGTGTAACAGATTACTCCAAACTTAGTTGCTCAAAACAGTAACAAGCATTTATTATCTCTCATGTTTTCTGTGGGTCGGAAATTTGGGAAGGGTTCATCTGGGTAGTTTGGATCTCTCATGCAGTTATAGTCAGATGCCGGCTAAGGTTGCAGTCATCTGAAGGCTTGGTTGGGCTGGGGGATTCATTAACAAGGTGACTCCCTCACAGGTGCTGACTGTTGGCCATAAGGTTTAGTTTCTCTTCATGTGGGCCCCTCCACAGGACTTACTGAGTGTTATCTCATCATGATGTGACTGCTTTCTCTAGAGTGAGTGATCCAAGAGGCCAAGGCAGAAGCTGCAATACCTTTTGTGACCTAACATTGAGGTCATACACTATCACCTCTGTCATATTCTATTGGTTTAATGCAACATGGGAGGATAATATAGAAGGACATGAACACCAGGAAGCAAGGAGTTTGGAGGCTGGCAATCAGTTCTCTCTCTGGCCCCTAATAATTCACATCCTTCCCAAATATGAAATATACCTTTCCCTCCCTGTGGCCGTTGGCCAATTTAATGTAATTTGAATTCCAAAAATATAATTGGATCGTGCTTGTAAACTGATCTGTTAATCTGGGCATGATTGAGTTATGTTTGGGGCATTGACTGGGCCACGTCAGTAGGGCATTGAGCCCCACCCCTTGGTGGGTGGGGAATCAAATATAAAAATATAAAAGGCATGGCAAGAACAGAGTTGAAGCAGTTTTTGAGAAGCAGTTTTGATGTTGGAGAAAAGGCCCCAGAGGAAGAGAAGTGAGCCGTTCGCCTGATAGTCTACAGCTGACCTTGTGGAGGATCCAGAATAGCTAAGCCCGGAGAGAAACGCAGCCCTGGGAAGAGAGGAACACAAGATGCCTGAACCCTCGCAAACGTCGGCAGCTGTCTTACTCCAACACGTGGCAATGAACTTTGGTGAGAAGAAACTTAACGCTTTATGGCCTGGTATCTGTGGACTTCTACCCCAAATAAACACCCTTCATAAAGACCAACCCAATTTTGGTATATCACATTAGGACCCCTTTGGCTGACTAATACACTCCCCAAAAAGTCTCATCCATCACAGCCTTAACCTCAGCTCTAGGTCTCAGATCTTGTCATCTAAATGAGGTCCAGGTGTGAATAAATCTCAAGTAATACTTCTTGAGTATAGTTCCTCTTGATCTGAAGATCTGTGAACTAAAGCAATATGTTATCTGCCCTTTCAACCAAACATATACTAGTGTCTCAGGCAAGGATAACCATTATAGAATGTCCTGTTCCAAACTGGGAAAAATTAGAGGCATTTAGGAGTCACTGTTACAAACCATTCTTTAGTCCTATAGGGCACATGTTTCCAGTCTCTTGATTAAGACTAGTTTCCACTGCCTGGGAATGATTCATTTTGCCCCTCTTGTCTTGGTTCTACTCCCTGATTTATCTTTCCTTTTCCATAAAAAATGACCTCCAGATGACTGAATTCTGGGCAAACATTTGACTGAAATTCACATGAGAGACTCCAAGTGATAATTGTCCAGCTGAGCCCTTTCTGAATTCATGACGAAGAAACATAAGAGATAATAAATGATTATTGTGATAGTAAGCTACCATCACAGCCATAGTAACTGATACAGATTTTGGTACCAGAAGTGGGGTGTTGCTGAAATAAAAACAGCAGTGTGCTTGGGACTTGGTGGTGAGTGGAAATTGGAAGGACCTTGAAGTGACTTAATTTGAAGGCTGAAAGTGAGAAAAATGTTATTGTAAGCTGCAGAAAACATGAGTTTTGTTTATAGTGATGGAAAGTTCAGCACACTGTCACATACTGTAACATTTTCATTGTGGAAAATGTACTTAATAAATGGGTTGATCGAACTAAAGAGATTTCCAGGAAAGATGTTGAAAGTGCACCTGGTCACTTCTTGCTGTTTATAGTGAAATGCAAGAGAAGCAAGATAAGTTAAAAGAAGCTCAGTTAAATACTAAGGAATTAGGACTTGCTGGGTTGAAAATTAAATTGTTTCTTATTCCTAGATGGAAAACAATGCTAAAAATAAGGAAAGGCTTCTAGACAAATATCAAATCCAGGTACTGTTGGGAGAATATGGTCTAAAGATGAAGCAAGTGTGTGACTATAAAGCCCTTTGTATAAACCTCAGAAAGATTTACACTAGTGCCTCTAATGGAAAAAAAAAGTCCCGGTAAGGATTTTAAGGACATTCTTCACAAAACTTCTCCGTTAAACCACAGAACTTCTAAGTACATTTAGGGTGTTGTTCTATAGCAGCCTTACAGGAAGTTTGAGTTAGAGAAGGAAGCTTTTCTCCAACAGAGTGACCTTAATAAGATTTGTAGAAGACCCACAACATTTTTAAGAGCATTGTTTCAGTGAAACCACTGCCAGTTTGAACTAAAAGGAACAGAGACAGAAAAAAAAAATTCTTTGGACACTCTATTACTATGGGTAGGAGCAAGGAGAGAAAACTATTGCAAGCATTACTGAAGGCCATCTTGAGAGTTCCCTTTGTGAGTATATATAATATATTAGCATATTTAAAATGTTAATTGTATCTGCTAATGGCTAGTGTATCAGTTGTACTTTTTTGGTGATCTCAAATGCAATACCTTATTAAAGTCTCATACATTTCTCATACATTTTGCTGTAGATATCAAATGGCACTGCAGGATACACCTAAATTTTACTGCTGTGAATCACCAGTCATAAAATCTTTCTATTTTCTTTCTTTTTTCACTACAGTCTCCCCTGCTATGAAATGCAAATTTTCATTGTTATATGTCAATATTTAACCCCATTTAAATGACTTATTTTCAATATTTAATTGCTCCTCTGCTTTTCAATCCACCCCCCAAAATCACAATAATCATCTACTATTGCCACTTCTCTCATAGTATTTATGTCCTAATATGTAATAATATGTAACTTTTTTATATGACTTGGAAATCTCTAATCTTATCACCTATGTACCTATTAGTTACTATTAAATTAGTAACTGAATTCCAACTCCCTAAGCCTTGTCTCTGAAGATCGTCTACAAAATAAAATGCCATCTGACTTTTCATTAATAATGGGTCAATCAAATATTCTTATCCCATTCTTTCCTTGTATGGACTATGAATCCATGAATGTGTGTGCATGACTTTATGACAGAAATAAGAGTTTTCACTGTTTTTTACTTGAATGCTATTCTTTTCCTATGGTCTTGATACTTTGCAATATTATGCAATGGGATTTTTTAAAAATGATTTTTAAATGAAAGTGAAGATGGGTAAGAATGGGGATATTGTATCACTCATATCACTTTATTGGAATAATTGCATTATTGGAATTCCCCTTGACAGTTATTGAATGCCTTTTAGATACCTTTTAGGTACTAAGTGCTTCAAGTATGTTATCTTATTTAATTCTTGTGATTAATGTAGTATTATATCAACTTTATGTGTGAAGAAACTGAATTCTAGAAATGTTAAATGACTATGCTAAGGTCATAGACCTTACAAGTCGGAGAGATGGGATTTGAATCTAGGCCTTTTAGTTTTTTAAAATGTTTGACAATATAACTTCTAAAACAAATCATTTTAAAAAACTGTAACCCAGATGTTATATTTACATGATAATATGTTCAGTAGAATATGAGGCAGTCTCATTCCTTGAAGATTTCTGAGCTATTTGTGTGTGGGCATGTATAGGCAGGTGCTTGGATACCGGCTACATTAAATAGAAGTTTACGAAAATGGCATATTTACTTTTGACATCCAGGATTTTCAGGCCTTCTTTTAAGTTCTTTCTAGAATGTTAAGAACACTGATGTTCAAAGATGGTTATGTAACTAAGTCCCTTTATTTTCTTAGGATTTAATGAACTGTGCATTTCACAAAACGTGTTCTATATCATTGGAGTTATTTTCTAACAGTATTGGGGGCAAAGCAGTGTACAGCCAGCTCTTAATTACCTGGAGAAATTCAATATTACAAGTCCTCAAATGGTACACTTTACTCTGTGGTTTAAACACTTTTGCTCACCAAACCTTCTACCAGAGAAGCTAAAACAGCAAGAATCAATAAATTTGACTTTTACTTCCTTTGGTTTTCCCTAATAAGGCTCTAGTAAAAATGTTAATGCCCAGTTAAGTGAGAAGGAAGAAGAAAACTGAAGGTCAATGGAAAGTCTGCATGGAGGTAGTAAGCTGGCTTAACTTTTGTTTTGTTGTAATTGAATGCATCTCCAGTTCCTTTTATGATATTTGCATTTCAGAAACTTTTTAAAATTGGAAACACCTTTACTATTACACTTTAGAAACTAGGGTTATTAAGGGACATTTAATCCAGTATTCTAATTTATTCATAATTAAATCACACAATCCAGTTTCATATTATTTTGAATATCTATGAAGTTTATTTTTTCAATAATAAGAAACATTTAATATATAGTTTTTCATGTTTTAAATCATTTGCAATGTTTTTTTGTTTTGTTTTTGTTTTTTGAGGTATTGGGCCTGGGAATTGAACCTGGGAACTCGTGTGTGGGAAGCTGGTGCTCAACCACTGGGCTACACCAGCTCCCCCCAGTTGGTTTTTTCATTTGTTTGTTTTGTTTTTAGGAGGACTGGGGATTGAACCCGGGACCTTGTACATGGGAAGCAGGTGTTCAACTACTGAGCTACATTTGCTACCCTTCACAATGTTTTAAACCTAATTTGCCAAAGCAAAATGGTGATTTAGAAGTCGTTCTGGATTTGGCAAATGTGTTCCTTTTGGCCTAGTTTATACTTGATACAATAGCTTTTAAACTACTTACATGAGCAAGAAGTTTTAACTTTCAATGCACTGTCCTGTACATTCTGCCTTTGAAGCTTCTTATTTTTCACTGTGTTGTATGTATTTTAAAAATGTGTCTGCTTTTTAATTTTGCAGGCAGTGAAATGAGAAAATGCTTGAATGGGGCTTAAGTGATGGTTACAATGTTGCAGAATCTCAGAACATGACAAAGAATCACAATCTTCAAATGTCTCAACATTATAGCTCTCCAGCTACAGACATCTGAGAAAATAATTCTGTATGGAAGGGCAAAGTCAACATTACTAAACAGCTGTATTGTTTTCACTGTATGGTATCTAATGAAGTACTTCCATGCACCAAAAAGCTACAGTGTTGTAAAGTTGGAAGCAAAGTCACAATCTATATAATCATAGGGTCAGAACAGAATGAGACAAGTCCATTGTGTACTATAACTACAAACATCATTTAAAACTTTCAACTCAGTATGTCTTATGTTTATATATATATAAATTTGGAGTCAACACCTAGGGCTGCAAGACTTGATTATATAATTGGAGTCTCTACATGGGCTCTACTCCTCACTAGTTGGATAATATTGGATAAGTTATGTAAACTCTTTGAGTTTTAGCAACCTTGTTTGCAAATTGTGGATAATATTACCAGCCTCGCAAAATTGGCATGAGAACTAAATGAGATGATGTATGTAAAGAGTTTATCACCTAGACAGGAATGCAGTATTTGAGCAACAGAGATAATTTTCTGCTTCTTCTTCCTTCAGGATTCATTTTTTCATCTGTTGTAGTTTGGACAAGAAAAATTAAATAAGATGAGTTAAAAATGTATAAATTAAGAATACAATTCTTCATAAGCAGTGTGAACAACAGCTTTGGAGGAGACTGTTGATACTACTGGCTAAAGTGAGGTTTGGGAATTACCTCGGGTTTTATTGATTTAAGTTATTCCTACCTTCTTCTGTTGATAATTTGGAATTGATTATAATAACTGAATCATACAGCTTAATATTATGTAGCTTAAAAAGTCTAGCTGACTCCTTATACTGGTTTACTCAATTGGTTTGATATTAATTCAGAGATTTTATCCTCCATGTAATTAATATACTGTTAGGGAATACCATTTTAACAGAAAAGTCAGTTTCAAATGTCAGAGCTCAAGCAAAGCCTGAGTCAATAGTTAGCTTCAAAATATTTTATGGGGGACTTCGTGGCATAAAAATAAAGAAAATTTAAAAAATAAGCCATTGTTCAGCACGGCAGACAAGGTATTACATTTTATTTGTGCCTTAACAGCACATTCGTATAGATAAAAGCTTGTTTAAAATCTTGCAGAAAACTACAGGTGTCACTTTTCCTAATAAAAACTGCATTTCCCTGTAGTTTATGCCTTTGATACCTACAAACTCAGGAAAAATAAATGAAAATTTCTTTCCTTTCATTTTCAGTGATATGATGCACATTACTGATCTTAAGGAAACAATATCCACTGCCACTTTGGAGCACTGAGCCTCATGGCACCTACTGTGGAAGGTTGGTTTCTGCGTGTTTATTTTCTATATTTGTTACTTAGAAAAATAGGTGACTAGAAGATAAGGCATAAGTCATTAGGTAGTAATGCACCAGGAAACCAACAATAGCATGAATATGTTGATCTACAGGCTTAGTGACCTTTTGTGTTTGTTTAAGCAACTTGATAATTAGTAATGGATATCATTTACTCTTATGAACATTATTGACAATTGAAAACAACACCTTATAGGCTAAGGAACTGGGGAAATTTAATATGAGTGTTTGAATTCAGTTTCTTTAGGGGGGTGCTTTGATGTTGTCATAATGCTTAAAGTTAATGGACAACTAAAATGGAATGGCTTCATGTGTCATACACTCTGTGAAGAGGACTGACAAAAAGCCATTAGTGTCCAGGGAAGAAAGACAAAGGCAGAAATTCTATTATTTCCAGATTAGTCCTCACGATTCCCAAAACTCTTTATGAGCTTGACAGGAAAAAGGCAAGACTATTAATGAAAAGGTCAGATAATGCAATCATAGCCAGATTTTTAAAAATTGAAACTGTAGTAAAAAATTATCTAGAATGGTAGTGTTATGGACTCTAAGGGATGATTCTTTTAGAAAACAAATTAATGGCTTGATGTTCTAAGTGACAATTTTACCTGTCTTACTCAAAGGAAAGAATACAATTTTTCTTACCATATAAGATTGAGTAGTTACTAAAAAGAAAAGTTGGATTATGCTTATTTCTGGAAGTACTTAAAAAGACCTTAAAATAATTCTGTAACTTGGCAATTTCATCTTACTTTCACATCCAGACAATATCATATAATAAAATCTGATAAAAATGTAGTTATTATCAACCTGATACAACATCAGGACCATCAACTTTGTTTTTGTCAAATTATTCTAATGTATACAGCAGTACCATCATCTTTCCTGTATATAATATTTTAAATTAGCTTTAAAAATTACTTTCATAGATTTGGAAAGCCATTTCGGGTGTGACACACATCTGTCCCTCACTTTTTGTTCTGAATGTAGAGCATGTTTCAGAAAGGAATTTGTGAGATGTGGTAGTTTATTTATTTATTTATTTATTTATTTATTACCTAGTGCTTGGTTGGAAACAATGGCAAAGCTATTTTCTGTGATCCCTTTGGTACTGGCAATAATGCCAAATAACAAAAAGACTCTTTTTTAACGAGTCTTAAATTAGTACTTGGGAAGGCAAAATAGATTGTGATGGTTAAGCTCATGTGTCAACTTGGTAGGTTCTGGTGTTCAGTTATTTTTCAAGCTAGCACTGGCCTGACCATTATAGTGAGGATATTTCATGGATTTAAATCATTAGTCAGTTAATTGTATCTATGGATGACTATACCTACAATCAACTGAGGAGATTGCCTTCAGCAATGAAAGAAGTCTCATCCAATTAGGTGAAAACCTTAAAGGGAGAACTGATGATTTCAGCAGTCAGAAAGAAGAGTTTCTATCTCTACCTCAGCTAGCCAGCTTCTCCTGGGGAATTCGTAGAAACCTTCATCTGAGCTCTCAACCTGTGGGCTGCCTTATGGAATTCAGATTTGCCATCCCCATGGTCGTGTAAGCCAATTCCTATAATAAAATCTCAACTTTATATATCCAGGCAGTTCTTTTTCCTTGGAGAACCCTGATTAATACACAGACTACTCTCTTTGATGCACACCATTCTTTAACTTTGAGGGAACATAGAGAGGGGAAACATTACAACCTGGAAAAGTCACCTGGTTATTAGATAGATGATTGGGTGTGAGTTCCACTTTGATTTGATTTGATTTCCTTTTCCACTGCATTTTTGTAAATGATGATTATTGAAAACTTGTATATACTTCTGTCTGTGTTATTTACCACACAAGGAAGAAAATAAACCAAAAGAAAAATCAAATGAAGAAGCTAAAATCTAGCAAAACAAACAAACAAAAAAGTACCTGCAACCAGTTCCTATATCATATCTTATAAGGCACTATTAATATCTTTTCTCTTCCTTTATACATTATGGACAATTGGTGTCTTAATATGCTATCATGAAATAGCACTGGAGTGGTGACCAGGACACATGAGTTTAATTCCTAGTTGATCACTTAATTAGCTTTGTGACCTTGGGTAAGTAACTTAACTTCTGTGGACTCAGGTTACTTATCTCATTATGAGATTGCCCCCACGGGAATGAAATTTGATTCTGGGTGTGGCAAAAAGCTCACTCTTTTTAATTATGAAGTACATATATACCTACAGTACATCAAAAGATCTATAGCATGTATGTGGTATTAAAATTTCATAGGTGAGGCAATTAGAAATAAAATGTTTAAAAACACTCTTTAGGTTATAATAATGAAAGAAAGGTTGAGAAACACTGCCTTATCTGAAAAATGAGATGATGTGTAATGTTCTTTTCAGCTCTGTTTTCTTATATATTCTATAAATAAAGCTTATGTTTCTAAAATAATCTGTTTCAAAGTCCTGAAATGTGTATTTCAACCTTAAATATTAATTACCATGATCTTCTTATGGAAAGATATTTGGTATTCCTTTTTAAAAATAAAACTTACCTTGTTTTTCTCTAAGTTTGGGAAAACATTTGCTCTTATAGAAAACTTGCAAAATAGAGAAATGTAAAGAGGAAAGTAAGTAAAATGGAATGACAAGCCCCAGGACAACTTGGAAATCACTGTAATCCTGGGTTCCTGTATGACTACATACCTTATTTCTGACAAATGAGCTGGTTAAGACATATACATATACATATACATACATATATACATACATATATATATATCTTTCATCTACTCCATGCCAGGACTGTTCTATGTATTTGAAATTCATTTGTGAACAATCAGAACATTTATTTATATGTGTCAACATGTGTCAGTATCACATCTAATAAATAGATTGATCCTCTGTACTTGCTCTGTTCAACACAGTAGCACTAGTCACATGTGGCTGTTTAAACTTAAATAAATTGAAATAAAATAAAAAATCTAGTTCCTTGGTCACAATAACCACATTTCTAGTGTTCAGTGGTCACATGTAGCTAATAAACATCACAGATACAGAGCATTCGATGATCACAGAAAATCCTAATGGACAGTCTATGCTCTACTGTTAGGTACTAATGCTCGTACAGGCATAGGCATACAACTGAGTGCCCATAAACATACACAGTATGTGTATGTGTAATAACATTGAATATTAATGGCTTGAACTCCCCAATCAAAAGACAGAGCCTGATAGAATGGATAAAAAAATATGAGTCATCTGTATTTTGTCTACAAGAGACTTACCTCAGATGTAAGGACACAACCAGGTTAAAAGTAAAAGGTTAGAAAAAGATATTCCATGCAAATAGTACCAAACAAGAGCTGGAGTAGCAATACTAATATTGGACAAAATAGACTTTAAATACAAAACTGTTATAAGGGATAAAGAAGGGCATTATATATTAATAAAAGGAGCAATTCGGCAAGAAGAAATAACTATACTAAATATTTATACACCTAACCTCAGTGCCCCTAGATATGAGGCACACACTGGCAAAGGTGAAAGGAGAAATAGATGTCTCTATAATAATATGATAAATGAACTAGACCTAACAGACAGCTATAAAGCATTGCACCTCAAAACAACAGGATATGCATTCTTTTCAAGTGCTCATGGATCCTTCTCCAAGATAGACTGTCACAAGACAAGTCTCAATAAATTTAAAAAGGTTGAAATTATACAAAACCCTTTCTCTGATCATAACAGAATGAAGGTGGAAATCAATAATGGGCAGAAAAGGGGAAAAGTCATAAATATATGAAGATTAAACAACATACTCAAATAATCAGTGGGTCAAAGAAGAAACTGCAAGAGAATTCAGCAAATATCTTGAGATAAATGAAAATGAGAACCCAACATATACTCACATACAACATATGGGACACCGCAGAGGCAGTCCTGAGAGGGAAATTTATAGCCCTAAATGCTTACATTAAAAAAAGAAAGAGCTAAAATTGAAGATCTAACTGCACACCTGGAAGAAGTAGAAAAAGAACAGCAAACTAATCCCAAACCAAGCCGAAGGAAAGAAATAGTAAAGATCAGAGCAGAAATCAATGAAATCTAGAACAAATAAGCCATAGAGAAAACCAACAAAACTAAAAGTTGGTTCTTTGAGAAGATCAACAAAATTGACAATCCCTTAGCTAGACTGACAAAGAAAAAAGAGAAGATGCAAATAAAATCAGAAATGAGAGGGAGGACATTATCACTGGCCCTGCAGAAATGAGAGATAATAAGAGGATACTATGAACAATTGTATGCCAAAAAACTAGACAATGTAGATGAGATGGACAAATTCCTAGAAACACATGAACTACCTATACTGACCCTAGAAGAAATAGAAGAACTCAACAAACCAAGCACAAGTGAAGAGATTAAAGCTGTCATCAAAAACCTCCCAAAGATGAAAAGCCTGGGACCAGATGGCTTCACAGGTGAATTCTACCAATCAAAGATAACCTAATATCAATCTTGCTCAAACTCTTCCAAGAAATTGAACAGGAAAGAACACTGCCAAACTCATTCTGTGAAGCCAAAAAAATCACCCTAATACCAAAACCAGATAAAGATACTACAAAAAAAAAATAAAAATAAAAATTACAGACCAATATCTCTAATGAATATAGATGCAAAAATCCTCAACAAAATACTTGCAAACCGAATCCAAAAGCACATTAAAAGAATTATGCACCACGATCAAGTGGGTATTATCCCAGGTATGCATGAGTGGTTCAACACAAGACAATCAACTAGTGTAATAAAACACATTGATAGATTGAAGAAGAAAAATCATGTGATCCTCTTGATTGATGCAGAAAAGGCATTTGACAAAATACAACACACTTTCTTGATAAAAACATTCAAAAGATAAGAATAGAAGAAAACTTTCTCAATATTGTAAAGTGCGTATATGAAAAACCTACAGCTAGCATTGTACTCAGTGGTGAAAGACTGAAAGCTTTCTTGCTGAGATCAGGAACAAGACAAAGATGCCTACTGTCACCATTATTATCCAGTATTGTGCTAGAAGTTCTAGCTACAGCAGTTAGGCTAGATAAAGAAATAAAAGGCACCCAAATAGGAAAGGAAGAAGTAAAACTTTCACTATTGACTGATGATATGATCCTCTATCTAGAAAATACTGAAAAATCCACAGCAAAGCTACCAGAACTAATAGACAAGTTAAACAGAGTGTCAGGATACAAGATTAACATGCAAAAATCAATAGCGTTTCTATACACTACTATTGTAGTGTAAAGAATATGCAATATGCAAAAATCAATAGCGTTTCTATGCACTACTAATGTGCAATCTGAGGAGGAAATCAGAAAAAAAAATTCCATTTATAATAGTGACTTAGTCCAATACTTAGGAATAAACTTAACCATGGACATAAAGGACCTGTATTCAGAAAAGCACAAAGCATTGCTAAAAGAAACTGAAGAAGACTTAATTAAATGGAATGACATTCCATGTTCATGGATTGGAAGACTAGATATCATTAAGATGTCAGTTCTACCCAAACTGATTTAGAGATTCAACACAATCCCAATAAAAATCCTAACAGCCTTTTTTGCAGTAATTGAAAAGCTAATAATAAAATTTATTTGGAAGGGTAAGGGACACTGAATAACCAAAAATACCTTAAAAAAGAAGAAAGAAGTTGGAGGACTCTCATTTCCTGACTTTAAAGCATATTGCTTAGCTACAGTGGTAAAAACAGCATGGTACTGGCATAAGGACAGACAGATTGATCAATGGAACTGAATCGAGAACTGAGAAATTGACCCTCACATCTACAGTCAAGCAATTTTTGACAAGGCTATTAAACCCACCCAGCTGGGCCAGAACAGTTTATTCATCAAATGGTGCTGGGAGAACTGGGTAGCCATATCCAAAAGAAAGAGGACCCCTATCTCACACCATATACAAAAATTAACTCAAAATGGATCAAGGACTTAAATATAAAAACAACAACCATAAAACTCATAGAAGAAAATGTTGGAAAGCATCTTCAAGATCTTGTGTTAGGCCATAATTTCTTAAACCTTATGCCCAAAGCATGAGCAACAAAAGGAAAAATAGATAAATGGGACCTCTTCAGAATTAAACACTTTTGCACCTCAAAGGACTTTGTCAAAAGGGTGAAAAGGTAGCCAACTCAATGGGAGAAAATATTTGGCAATCACATATCCAATTAGGGTTTAATACCATGATATATAAAGAAATCATACAATTCAACATAAAAAGACAAACTATCTGATTAAAAACTGGGCAAAAGATTTGAAAAGTCAGTTGCCCAAAGAAGAAATACAAGTGGTGAAGAAACTCATGAAAATATGTTCAACATCACTAGCAATTGGGGAAATGCAAATCAAAACTTCAATGAAATATCATTTCACACCTATTAGACTGGCCACTATTATAAAGTTGGAAATTTGTAAATGTTGTAGAAGATGTGGAGAGATATGAATGCTTATTCACTGTTGGTGGAAATGTAGAATGGTACAGCCATTGTGGGGGACTGTCTGGCAGTTCCTAAGGAAGTTGAATATAGACTTGCCATGGGATCCAGAAATACCATTACTAGGTATATACCCAAAAGAACTGAGAGCAGTGACACAAATAGAAATCTGCACACCGATGTTCTTAGTGGCATTATTCACAATAACCAAATGTTGGAAACAACTCAGGTGTCCATCAACTGATGGATGGATAAACAAATTGTGGTATATACACATGATGGAATATTATGCAATGGTAAGAAGAAATGAAGACGTGAAGCATATGACAACATGGATGAACCTGGAGCACATTATGTTGAGTGAAGCAAGCCAGACACAAAAGGACAAATACTGTATGTTTGTGCTATTATGAACTAAATATATTATGTAAATTCATGGAATTAATAATTAGAATATAGGTCAACAGAAAATAGAATGGAAAGCTGATGGTTAATCTGTGCAGAATTGGTTAAAAAGTTGTTTGTACATCTTTGAAAATTTTGAGAGCAGAAAAAAAAAACAAAAAACAAACCATAAAATGAATGTTCACTCACCTCAACAGAAGTTACAAATGAAAAGAGAAATAGAAAATTCACAGATATGTGGAAATTAAAGAACATACTCTTTAACAACCATGGGTTAAAGAGGAAATCACAGGTGAAATTAGGAAATATCTTGAGGCAAATGAAAATGAAAATACAACATATCAAAACTTATGTGAAGCAGCAAAGGCAGTGTTAAGAGGGAAATTTATAGCTCTAAATGGTTACATTAAAAAAGAAGAAAGACTTCAAATCAGAGACCTAACCATAAAACTAGAGGAACTAGAAATGAAGAACAAACTAAACCCAAAATGAGCCAAAGGAGGAAATTACAAAGCTTAGAGTGGAGATAAATGAAATAGAAAACAAAAACCAATAGAATCAACAAAACCAAAAGTTGTTCTTTGAAAACTTCAATAAAATTAACAAACCTTTACCTAGACTGACAATGGAAAAAAGCAGCAGATACAAATATTGAAAATACTGAATATTCCAAGAAGACTTAACTCCAATTCTACTCAAACTCTTCAAAATAACTGAAGAGATGGGAACACTCCCTAATTCATTCTACAAGGCCAATAGCACCCTCATACGAAAGCCAAATAAAGGTACCACAAGAAAAAAACCTAAATACGAATACCTCCTTTGAATATAGATTCAAAAATCCTCAATATGCTACCAAATCAATTCCAACAGCACATTAAAAGAATTATACACCATGATAAGTGGGATTTATCCTTGGTATGCAAGGGTGGTTCAGCATAAGAAAATCAATTCATGTAATATACCATATTAACAGAATAAAGGAAAAAAAAAAAAAACAACACATGATCATCTCAGTTGACACAGAAAGGGTTTTTGACAACATAAAGCTAACTTTCTTGATGAAATCACTTAGACCACTAGGAATAAAGGAAAGTTCCCATGGTAAAGGGCGGATATGAAAAGCTCACAGCTAATATCCTACTTAATGTTGAAAGACTAAAAGCTTTCCTTTTAAGATCAGGAATAAGATAAAGATGCTCACTGTCACCACTGTTATCTGACATTGTACTGGAAGTTCTTACCAGAGCAATTAGGTAAGAAAAAAGAAATAAAAGGCATCTAAATTGGAAAGGGATAAGTAAACTTCCTGTATTTGCAGATCCTACGATCTTATGAACAGAAAATCCTGGAAAACCCACAACAGAGCTCCTAGAACTAATAAATGCATTCAGCAAAGTGATGGGGTACAAGAACAACACCTGAAAATCAGTAGTGTTTCTATACACAAGCAATAAACAATTGAAGAAGAAGTTATGAAAAAAATACATTCTCTATAGCAACTGAAAGAACCAAGTATCTAGGAATAAATCTAACCAAGGATGTAAAGGACTTGTACACACAAAACTACAAGGCGTTGCTAAAAGAAATGAAAGGAGACCTAAATAATTGGAAGGACATTCCTTGTTTATGGATTGGAAGACTAGATATCATTAAGATATTAATCATACACAAACCAATTTATAGTTCAATATAATCCTAATCAAAATTCCGACAACCTTTGCAGAAATGGAAAAGCCAATCATTAAATGTATATGGAAGGGTAAGCAGCCCTGAATAGCTAAAGGCATCTTGATAAAGAAGAATGAAGTTGGGGTCTTACACTTCCCAATCTTAAAACTAATTATAAAGTCACAGTAATCAAAGTGGCATGGTACAGGCACAAGGACAGACATAGAGACCAATGGAATAGAATTCAGAGTTCAGAAATCAACCCTTATATTTATGGTCAACTGATTTTTGACAAGGTAGCCAAGTCCACTTATTTGGGAGAGAATAGTGTCTTCAACAAATGGTGCTGGGAAAACTGGATTTCCATTTGCAAGAATAGAAGGCGGACCCCTACCTCACATTGAATATACAAATCAACTTATCGTGGATCAAAAACCTTAATATAAGAGTTAGATCTCTCATACTCCTAAAAGAAAGCATAGGGAAACATCTTCAGGACCTTGTGTTAGGCAATGGTTTCATAGACTTTACATCCAAAGCACAAGCAACAAAATAAAACAATAGATTAATGACACCTCATTAAATAAAAAACTTTTGGGCATCAAAGTACTTCATGATGAAAATAAAAGGACAACCTACACCAGGGGTTCTTAATCTTTTTTGTTCCACGGACCCCTTTGCCAGTCAGGTGAAAACCATGGACCCCTTACTAAGTCCACACTATACTGTGTATTGTTTAAGAAATATATCAAACCCTCACCAACATGTCCCCACAAGAATGATGTTGTTTTGAATTTCATTTCAAGCTCATGGACCCCCGTTAGGAAACCCTGCCCTATAATGGGAGAAAATATTTGGAAACCACATATCTGATAATATTTTAATATCCAGAATATAAAAGAAATCCTTCAATTTAACAACAAAAAGATAAACCAATTAAAATTGGACAAAAGACTTGAACAGTTTTCTCTCCAGAGAAGATATACAAATGCCCAGAAAGCACATGAAAAGATGTTCAGCATCATTAGTCATTAAGAAAATGTAAATCAAAACCAAAATGAGATACCATTTTACACCCATTAAAATGTTTTCTATTAAAAAAAACCCAGAAAATAACATGTATTGTTGAGGATATGGAGAAATTGGAATATTGATTCATTGCTGGTGGGAATGTAAAATAGTGCAGCTCCTGTGGAAAACAGCTTGGTGGTTCCTTAGAAAGCTAAGTATAGAACTAACATATGACCTGGCAGTCCCACTACCAGGTACATACCCCAAAGAATTGAAAGGAGGAACACAAAGGATATTTGCAACCCATTTGTATAACAGCATTATCCCTAATTGCCAAAAGATGGAAGCAACCCAAATGTACATCAACTGATGAATGGATAAATAAAACGTGGTGTATACATACAGTGGAATATTATCTAGCCATAAAATGGAATGAAGTCCTGATGTATGTGAGAACATGGATGAACCTTGAAGATATCATGTTGAATGAAATAAGCCAGGCACAAAAGGTCAAATATTGTATGATCTTACTGATTTGAAACAAGTAGAATAAGCAATCTCATAGAGTCTGAATCTAAAATATAGATGACCAGGTGATGGGATGGGGATAGGGAATGGGAAGTTAAGGCTTATAATGTACAGGGTTCCTATTTGCAATGATGGAAATGTTTTAGTGCTAGACGGTGGTGATGATAGCACAGCTTTGTGATCACAATTAATAGCACTGAGATATTTATGTGAATGTGATTAAAAGGGGAAAAGTTAGCTTGTAAAAATGGTAACATGATAAAAAAAATTTAAAAACCATGAAGCTATACTATACAAACTGTAAACCCTAAGTGAAACCATGAACTTTAATTATTAGTACAACTGTAAAAATGTGCTATTATCAATTGCAACAAATGTTCTACGCCAATGCAAGGTGTTGGTGGTGGGGTGGCATATGGGAATCCTGTATTTTGTGCATGATAGTTCTTTAATCCCACAACTTCATTAATAAAGAGAAAAAAAGGGAAAAATTTGCAATGGTTTATTTAGTTTCTTGTCATCCTACACTGCAATAATTAGTATTATATAGAACTCTTATGTGTTAGGATAGTCGATAATATTCTAGTGAAACAAAATCAGTGCCTAGTGTTTCCCTGGGTCTACATATTATATAAATGTCTGGAAAAAGGGAAATCAGACTCTTCTTTCTTGGCTTATTTACTGACTTAACATATCTAGCTGTCAGTAAGTAGAAGTAGAAAAATGATAATGTAAGCATTATGAAACTTTCAAATACAAGCCCCATGATTTGGCTTTCCGTCCAGCTTTCTCTGCTGACTTTAAAGAAAGCATCTCTCTTTCAATGAAAATGACATGAAAATGAAATCAAGGGGCAGGGTCCAGTACATCTAAATTTACTTCAGAGCTTTCCACCAGGCAACCTAAAAGCCCATTTATTTCTGTTCTTATTTTTTCCCAACTAAGAAAACTGACAAGCCCTTTGGAGGTCCCTGCTGCTAGAATACCTATCTAATTTGGGAGAGGGGCCCCTATTCAATGGTTCTTGAAAGGTTTTCAAACTGGTTTTGAGGAACAAGTAGGCCACTTTGTAATAGGAAGAAGCATCTGACATTTAGAATCCTGCCCCCCAACGTGAACAGAATAGAGGAAGAATAGCTGTGCCTTCACTTGGGCTTCTGCTGTGCTAATTACAGAAATGTAAAGCCCAGCTGTGGTCAGAAAAGCTCATCAAGGAGAGATGTGTTAGACCAAGAAAGCAAAAGAGGGACCCAAAATGTTTTTCATTTTTATTCCTTGCATATTGTCTGTCAGAACATTCAGTTCTGCTTAATTATAAACTATTTTTCTTTCATGTATAAACATGTTCTTTTCTCCTGCATATAATGTGAATGAAGGTTCTTCTAGACTAGAGGATGGCCATGGAGTAGGAACTAAAAGGCTAAACTAAGATTTCTTTTTTTTTTTTTTTTAAGATTTATTTATTTTATTTATTTATCCCCCCCTTGCCACTTGTGTTGCTGTGTCCATTCG
>JAQZBX010001422.1:0-83354 GCA_029593785.1 Cabassous unicinctus | reverse complement strand
CCATTGATTATACACTTTGGATAGATTATATGGTAGGTGAATATATCTCAATAAAGCTGCTTAATAAAGAAATAAATAATTGTGCAAGAATAGCCAAAAATACCAACTATGTACAGCAGGGGAAACAGAGATTGAAAGGTAAGGAATTTTCTTGTTTGTTTATTATTATTATTATTGAAATAATGAAAATGCTTTAAAAATGGTTGAAGTGATGAATGCACAACTATGTAATTATACCAAACACCATTGATTGTACACTTTGGACAAACTGTATGCTTTATTAATTGTATCAATAAAATTATTTGTTTTAAAAAAAGAAAAGTTATGTTGATACATAGGCTAACACAAAATTAAATTTTTCTATCTAAATTTTAATCTTAATTTTACATAACTGTTGTCATTTTAATTGGGCTAAATTTCGTGTAGCTGTAAGGGTAGAGTATAAACAAAAAACATATTTTTGGGAGAAGATTGGTAGACATAGTTTAATAATATCCATGTCATCAAAGCCTCTTGTGTTGAGAGTGGATCTTTGGAATTTGTATTATTTATTTTTGTACAGTTATCTGGCACTAATTTTGACCCAGATGTATGTAACAAAGTTTATAATTCCTATATTCTCTTTATGTTGACTACCAATGGTGAGTCTTTTTTTTCATCAATATTTAAGAGTCACCATCTTTATTTTACATATAAAAATCCAGATATAGTCTTTGATCCTTGTTTTAATATTTCTTATTTATTCAAGCAGATTGAAGTAATAATTAGATATTATGGTTGCAGTATAAGGCCAGGTGCTTCTAAGCTGCTTTTCAGGAAAATGTGAAATCCTGGCTAATCCTTAATAGCTGTTTTACTATAAAACAAATGAAGCATACAGGTGATAACCAATGTTTTTCAACTTTGTTTGAAACTCTAAAGTTTAGAACAAAATTTGAAGTCAGTGAAAAAAGGAATGGAAAATATATACCAGCTTGAGGAACTATGTATTTTATGTTTTCATCAAGACAAAAATCAAGATTTCAGAGGGATAAATTCCTTTAAAATTAGTCTATAAAATATTCTTAACGCAAGGCATTTTAATGTAGCAAATTTGATAGCATCTCTTTAATTTAGAGCAGGGGTGGATGACCTTTTTCTGTAAAATGGCAGATAGCAAATATTTTCAGCTTTGAGGGACATCAAAGTCTCTATCAAACTACTCAGCTGTGCCCTTGTAGAGTGAGCAGTAACAGATAAAATGTAAACAAATGGGTGTTGTTTTGTACCAATAAAACCTTATATATGGACACTGATATGTGGTATTATGTTATTTTCACATGTCAAAAGATGTTCTTGATCTTTTGATTTTTTCAACTATTTAAAAATGCAAAACCATTCTTAGCTTACTAGCCATACAAAAAGGAGGGGTGAGCTGTAGGTTACTGATCTATCCTTGCATTAGACCTTATGTTAGAGCACGGCCCAAACTTCTGCACCAGTACATAAAAGATGCTCCTTTTATATATGCTGCGTACTTCCATGACCCTCTAATTTGCCCTTTTCCTTAGTTTTATGCCAAGGGATGAGTTGGTGCCCTAAGATGGGATTGGGCATGGTATGAGATCACTGATGATTGAGACATGTAAATCCAGAACCTCACCTATGAAATACAGATGCCTGGTCATATACTATATGGCAATACCTAAACAAAACAGAATATTTATTTTTATTATGTTTCAAAGTGACCATGCTTCAAAATAGCTGTGTCAAAATGGTCTTGTCAAATTGCCATATGTCCACACACATAACTTGGTTATTCAGTGTTATGTAGGCAAGTTGAAATCACATTAAATATATAAAAATAACCCTATTTGGACTTCAATATAATAGCTGGAGTTCCCCAGAATAATCCCCTAAATATTGGCATACTTCCAAATAGTCCATTATTCTGAATGGCTGTGGCAGTTTTAGATTATTTATGAAGCCCAAAAAGAGAAAGATCATGTTTGTAAACTAACCTATTCTTCTAGGTGTGATACCCTTGGATTGTATTAAATTCAGTTGAGGGGCCTTTGATTGCGATTACTTGATAAGATCAATTTAGGGCCTTTGGGCTATGTCAGAGGGCATGACTCAGGTTGAGATCCCACCCCCTTGCTGGGTCTGATATAAACGTACACTTACTCAAGAAGACACACAGGATGGGAGAGCTTTGTCATTTTTTGATCCTGTCATATGACAGAAAGAAGGGGCAAACAGCTAAAGCCCCAGGGAGAGATGAACCATTCAGCTTAATAGGTTACAGCTGACCTTGGGGAGGGAGCGAGACTGATATAGGAGTCCCCGCAAAGACTTCACTTAAGAAGGAAACCTCAAGAGGTTGGGCCCATTCTTCAAGAGGAAGAGGACGCCCAGAGGGGAAGGCAGAGACCAGCCAGAGATCTGTGACCATCTTGCTTCAACATGTGGCAACTGACTTGGGTGAGAAAGCAACCTTGAGTTGAACTTTTTATGGCCTTGTAACTGTAAGCTTTTACCCTGAATAAATACCTTTTATAAAAGCCAAAAGATTTCTGGTACTTTGCATCTGCACCCCTTTGGTGGACTAGTACAATGGCCTAAAGTAATGGTTTTCAAACTGTAGTTTTGGAAAACTTACTGTAAGAGCTGCTGAAGAGAGTGAGGGGAACTCTTTCTCTATTTTATCAAAAAAGTTCCACTTTGTTAGTGTTTTATTTGGTTCTCTATGCAAGACTTATTTAAAGAATTGGTATATTTTGCTGATATATGCTTTTGGAAAAAAAGGAAAAACACAACAGTGAACTAGGGTATTTGTAGCTTTATCACAGTGCATTGAGAAGTGAAATAAACAAACTCAACCTTCATCATTGTTTATGTATCAGCTGAAAGGTCCTCTTAGCTACATTTCAAGATCACCCATAGTCTACTTTCATTTTGATTTCCCTAAATTCTTATTTTCATTCCCAAACATACTCCCACTGTATTCTGTGCTGAACACCCCCTGGACCTCTGAAAACCTGAGCTTTTTCTGATCTTTTTGTCTCTACAAATGCTTATGGTAATCCACACCGATTTTAAGCTGCAGTCCCTCTTCTTTCTATCCATCTCAAAAAGCCAGCTTCTGTTTCTGAACTGTTATAATTTGGTTATATTTCCAACTGTTACTTGTATGATTATTTTATTTTCCACAAATAAAATTAAAATTTCTTTTTTGAGTAGGACTCATGTTTCACACGTGTGTGTGTGTGTATGTATGTGTATGTTTTAGAAATTTATTTGATAGCTTTGGATAAAAAGTTAGCACTCAGTGAGTATTTTCCTTATTGATTGATAGGTGTTTATTGAAGATATACAGCACTGATTAGGGTGATTAAGGGAAAACAAAGAGTTTTGACATAGACATGTTAGGAAAGTTACACTCCACTTGGGGAAATATATTGCAATAGATATATAGAAATAATCAGAACATGACTAAATGCCACCAATAGTTAGGAAGTCTAATGTGTAAAATTTCATCCAGAGAAACTAAATAGTGATTAATAATTATGTTAAGTTTGACATATCAGGACAGGCCTAAGAATTCAGAAATCAGAAATCACTTTTTTTAAGTTAATTTTTTTATTTTTAAAGAAGCTTTAGATTACATAAATGTTATATAAAAACATATAAGGGATTCCCATATGCCCCCTCTCCCGCCCCTTCCACACTTTCCCACATTAACAGCATCCTTCATTAGTGTGGTACATTTGTTACAATTGATGAACACATATTGAAGCATTGCTACTAACCATGGACAACAGTTTACATTATAGTTTACACTCTGTTCTGCAAAATTTTATAGGTTATGACAAAATATACAATCTCCCATATTCATCACTGCAATGTCATGCAGGACAATTCCCAAGTCCCGAAAATGCCCTCATTACACCTATTTTTCCCTCTCTCTCCTTTCTGAACCTCGAGTGTCCACTGCCTCCACATCAATGATAAAAGTTCTTCCATTGCTAGAATCACAATAAGTCTATAGTACAATAACAGTAAGTCTACTCTAGTCCATTGTTCAATCCCCAATTTTAAAAAATGAGAAGAATATGACATGAAGTTTTAATGCAAAGATAATTCTCTGTTGAGTTTTCGCATTTTGTAGAGAATAATTTCTGTACATTTATAGTTTTTTTTCCTTCAATAAATTTGAATAAAATTATTTTGTTTGAATTGATATGAGAAATCTGAAACTATTTTAGAAACACTTTGGCAACAACCTTGAGGGCTGTGTGAACTTTTCCAGAAACTTCTTTTACTTATTTTTAATAACATTGAACATTTTTCTAATGGAAAAATAATGCATTCATATATTCTAAAAGGAGAAAACCCTGAAACTGAAAATACCACCACACATTAAAAATATAAATATTTGCTATTTCATCACCAATATATACTTAATATAAACATTTTTGTTTCTATTTTCCACTTCATTTTCTTATTCTGTGATGGTGATAGTTGTTCATTTATATTTTCTCTCTAAATTTGGCAATATATCACAAATATTTTCTTATGTTAATAAAATGTTTTAGCAAAATGTACTTTATTAGCTGCATAGTATTTTTTTTCTATTATAAATAATGCAATGAATATATTTGATGCTGCATCCTTATACTCTTACCCATAGATTTACTTGACATTCAGAAAGTGTTTGGTTAAACATCACAAGATATAAGATATCTAATGTATCTTAGAATTGTTTTAAATACCTGGTTTTGATTCCACTAAGATTCCTTTGATTCTTCAATATGAAATAATATTACCAAATCGTTATTGCATATAATTTATATATTGCATACAATTTTTATTGTATATGCTCTTATTTAGCATGTTATAATTTTAGATCACCTCTTTATTAGTAGCATTAATATTATTTTGTGTATTTGTTTTGATCTAGTAATTTAAAACCAGCAAAAACAAATAAAATAAAAATCAGTTTTTCCTTTGAATTTTACATGTCTATAAAGCTGATTGAAGCAAGCTACTTAAATTATTTTAGAACAGCAAAATTACTTCTTGATTTTTTTCATTAGCAGTTGTAATCTGAGCTATATTAGGGTATTTAGATCTCTGAATAAAAAGCATCACATCTCCAACTTTATTTACTACGCTTGGTATAGAGTAGTGAAAGTTTTAAGGAGAAAATAATGCCAAGTATTTTTTCAGTAACTGATGAAATTGGAACCTTGAAAACAGAGGTATTCTCTCAGCTAATAATACCAGTTGCCCTTGAGTAATTTCAAAGGGTACAATTAATTCTTGAAGTATGTGTGCTATTTACATTATTTATTCAAAAAAGCCTGGAATAAGATTTATGTAATTAGTTTACATCTGTTTCATCAACATGAGTTGCTCAGAACACCACAAAAGGCATGAACTGTGTGAAGCAGAGGGACACTTTGCCAGAGACTGAGGAACAGTGGCCACTCAAAATGACATAAGACTAATCTGATGATTATCCATATCCATTATTACGTTTTTCCTAACCAGCATTCACTGTAGTAGTTCCCAGGGCTCTGTCACACAGAATACTGAGCCCTTTTTATCCACCGCACTCTACCTGCACAGGCCCCCTCAATATCTGGGATCAGGTAATCACTGTTTTCTTAAGACTCCTCACTGAAAAAGTATAACCAAATCTCAAAGAGCCCTGAACCTAGTGAGGCTACAGAAATACATATGATACAGTCCAATTTAACTATTTCACCATAATCATGTACAGCAACTGAAGATGATATCTGAACAGAAGTTATAATTTCTGTTTTCTAACAGAGCTTCCCTGTACTTATAGACGTGAAACAAAACTCTAGTATTAGTAGCACTGTCTATAGAGTTACTCTCCTTTTTAAACCAACCTAAACTTTATGTAATAGCCCTCAAGGGAAGACCCACATTGAACATTCTCATGGAGAAGTAAGAAGCTTTGGTCTAATTATTCCATACTTATTCCAGACTTGCACATTAATATGTATGTCTAGCTACATGAAGCAAATACTGGACAATGAATATTTAGCATAGGACTTTATAACTGAAGGAGCTTAGAGATTATCTAACTCAATTCCTCCATATTACAGGGAGGAAAGGGCGATCATAGGAGGTTAATTACTTCCCTACTCTTAAAGATGATAGCAGCAAGGGTAAGCTTAATAATGCTCCTTCAATATTTGCTGAGCTCTTATTATATGGCTTACATTATGCTGTAGGTAACATCTCCCGTAATTCTTGGAAATCACTCAACAGGCAAGTATTATAATTGTAACAATTTAAAAGCAAGCAAACTCATACATCAAAATTAAGCAACTTGCTCTAAGATTATACATTGAAATTAACTTTTCCTCAGAGCAGCAATCATAGAGAGCACAGCTGAGAAAGATAAGTTAAAAATGTAGAAATGGTCACTGTAAGAGTTTGTTTCCACTTCATAAGTTTCTGTAACAAACTGATTGTAAATGATGGAAAACATTGATTCAAATATTGTCCGCATTGTGTACTAACTGCCTGCTTGTGGTAAAGATTAGCAAAGACGGCCCTATGAGATTCCAGGGTAAAAGGTGGTTCTTCTGAAGACAGAAATGAGCAGAAGCAGCTAGACTTCACACAGCGGTCCCTGCACCTGTCAGTGGCTTCTGTTAACAAGAGTAAATATGTTTGTTTAGAGCTTTTATTGGTCTGGCATTGTTCTAAGCAATTTATATACATTTCAGTTCATGTCTCACAGAAATCTCATGAGGTCACTACTAATATAATATCTATTTTTCTTATAAGGAAACAGGCTTAGAGAGATTAAGAAACTTGCCTAAAGTCATATTGCTAGTAATTAGAGCAGGCATTTTTTCAGGGGGTCCATGACCTTGACCTGAAAAAAAAAACAATTTATTATCTTTATTTTTTCTGACCTCTGATTGAATTCTAGCTTTTCCTTCACTATGAATGTATGCAACAAATTACAGTAGTATTCATTTCATATCACCTTACAGTTGTTGCATATCTCGAAAAAATCGCTTATGCTCATCCAAACTTCGAAATTCCGGTAGTTGTTAGACTCAACACTACCTGAGTGTCATAAAACTATCTGCCGCTACATTCTGAGAAGCAGTCCATGGTTTTCACCTGACTGGCAAAGGGGTCCATGGAACAAAATAGGTTAAGAACCCCTGAATTGGAGGGTTCACAGTTAATACACGTTATTCTACTCCAAAATCTGTACCTGCGTTACTAATTCATGTTTTTAAATTGCAAAGTTATAATTGAGACCAGGAAGCAAAAACCAGATTCTTTGCAACCCCTGGAAGCAAGTTAAGTTTAACTGTATTTATCCATCCCTGTCATGACACCTATTGCTAAATAACCAGTGTCTTTTTATTTTTATAAGAAGCTGCCTTTTTGATATATGAAAGCTTTTAATAAATGTTCACTATATATATATATATATGGAAACAGCATAAGTCCCATTTAAATATAAGTCGTCTCAGAATAGCTTTCTTTTCACTGTTTGATAACTTCTCACAATCATCTTTCCCCATCTGTTTCTTTTTCTTTGCATCTACATACAGTCAATTTTTAAATTTATCTATATTTATTCCGACAAAATGAGACACAAACTTTTCTGCTATGGGATGGAACATAAAATTAAGTTTATAAGAACAAATTATGTAAAAGAAATGTATACCAACAACCTCCTGAAGTTTTGGAAAGGTGCAGAAGAATTCCTGACTAGGATGTGAACTTTGTGTCTTGAGAACCATCTGCAGTAAGTCAAGTCCATTGTGAGTTAGAGGTGGGGATAACTGCCATTCCCTGCCCACTCTGGTCCAGTTCCTTGACTAATTGTATGTGTGGTGTCCTAATACTACAGTCCCATGTTAGGTTGCAAGCTGTGTGCTGTTCTCTCTCTATTACTCTTTTGTTCCTCCCACATTCACAGTACTGGAACTGATCATCTTTGAAATTTTGATTGTCAGAATTGGCTCTAGGTTTTATGGAACCCACCTGTAGTCAATAATGTAATGAAGGATGTCTGTCCTATGGAGATGAATGTATTTACTTAAATCAAAAATCTCCAAACTATATACTTATTAAATTAAACCCATGAAGCGGAGCAGTAGCAAGTGGAATGATTCCAGAGGTATAGTTTGACTATGATTTCCACCCTGGGGAATAACACCTTAGTTTGATGCTTTTGTCTTGCTTTCTGTTAGGGGTTGAATTGTGAACCCCAAAAACACATGCTCAAGTCCTAATTCATCGTCCTGTGAATGTGACCTTGTTTGGAAATAGTGTTATTGAAGATGTTGTTAGTTAAGATGATGTCAAACTGGATTGGAGGGGACCATAATCCAAAGTGGTTGATATCCTTATAAGAATAGGAGAATTGGATGAACAAAAACAGAAAAAGAAGAGAATACCATGTGATGACTGAGGCAGAGAGCTCCATGGATTGCCAGCAAGCCACCATCAGAAGCCAGGAGAGAGGCAAGAAACAGATTCGTCCCTACAAACTTCAGAGAGAGCATGGTCCTGCTGACACCTTGATTTTGTACTTCTAGCCTCCAGAATTGGGAGACACACTTCTGTTTTCTTAATCCACTCAGCTTATGGTACTTTGTTACAACAGCCCTGGAAAACTAGGACACTGTTTATCTCAAATTCTTTGGTCTAAGTACAACCTTAATAGAGCTTCCCTAGCTCTGTCAGCCCAAATGATTGGACACTGACTAGACTAGGAAGGTTAAGTGGCTGACATAGCGCTACAAGGTCTTCTGGTAATAGTTACTTATATCAGGGCTGATGCAAACTCTACCTCAAATGCTTGAGGCAGAGGTATTTTCACATACCACTTACTAGCATATTTAAAAAAAAACCATGGTTAACTGTATTATATCCAGTCAAGTGCTGAACTTGTTAGTCCTTCAATAACTGGTTGTTAAGGACTCCATAAAAGGAAAAAAAGATGATCTCAAACCAGACTTTCTACATCTACTTACCACATCTTTGTTCTCCTTTGGCTGCTAGAGACCATAAAGTTTCTAACAAGAGTGAGCTGTAGGAAGGTAGGAAAAAGTCAGGCAGACTTCCTGAGAGTTTAGTGGTCTAGGCCCTGTGAAGAAAAGGCTGGAAAAAAAAACAACAACTCTATTTTGGTAACTCACAGATATATAAGACAAAATATAATTACAATGAAATGGCGCTAATAAATAACAAAAGCAGGTACAAGCTATGATAGGCTGAGGAAGTAGAGCATGCTTAACTGGCTTTGAGATTCAGGAAAGGTTTGAAAGATAAGGTTGCAATTGAAATGAATGAATTAATATGGTTGGGAGTTTGAGGCTAACACTGATAAAGTCTAACCTGACCCTTATGAGTAGCACGCACAAGAATGAAGAACTTCCATCCTCAAATCTCTTCCTCTCATTCTTCTAAAGTCATTTATTTTTAATACCCAAATTAAAAAATAAAAAAAAGTTTCCAAAGTGTAGAGACTGGGTTGGCCAAAAATATTTGCTTCAGTGTACACAATGGCTGTTCAGCTTTATGACTGATATAGCAGAATGCAGACACGTACCACCTATGCAGAGATAATTTAGACTGAAAGAGATAACTCAGAAAAACTCTGACATTCTGTACAATTAAATGAACACTCGGCGGGGTCTGTTGTTTTAAAATGAAACTTCTTGTGCTTGGCCATGAAACCATAAAATGTGGAACAATGCTGGAGGCCTCTGCTATTTTTGTCTGAAGTGTACAGAAAGTATGACTTTTTAAAAAGGATATGTCATTTTGATGATGTGTTGCTAGCTGCTATCGCATGCACCAAGGTGACTTTTAGAGCAGTGCTTTGCAGTGCCCGGACAAATTATGAAAACTAGAATTTTCAGCATCCTGAATGAGGCTTAATGATTGGGACAAAATTTTTCAGCTGATAGACAGCTTTATAGTTATATTCTTTGAATCATAAATGCTTAGAGAGCTAGCTAAGTGTCTGTTTTTATGTATATCAATGAAACAGTGCATATAAATTCTCAACAAGGCACAAAATGGCCTGGTCTTCCGAAATCTGAACATAGGAACCTTGGAAATGATGATGTTCATTTTGGGATGAGATTAATTGCATCAGAGGAGTACTGGTTCAGTCACATCTGTGTCAAAAAATCAGATTATTTTTAAGTTTGGAAATATATGAGAAATTTTAGCAGTATAAAAATACTTGTAGATGTTGTAATATTAGTCACAGGCCCTTCCCAAATTGCTGAAATTATTTTGTTTTGTTTTAAATTTGATCTTGCTCACATGTTTGTGTGGTATATAACCTTCAAATGCAAGCGTTGCAATGAAGTTCTGTGATGAAAAATCTAGAATCTAACTCTCAAATAAGTGTTTGGTATAGATTTAAAAACCATGGTTAGTAAAAGTATGGACTCTGGAAGGGACTTCCTTGCAAGGCAGAAGTGACCAAACTGTGACCCATATGCCAGAACTAAATCCTCACAAACCATGAATCATTGTAGCATTTTTAGGTGAGTTTAAAAGAAACACAGAACAAAACAAAACAGGACATTTTACATCCTATTATATAGAAATTTAGATTACTTTTTAATCCTTTGCTTGTGATTTATGTGACCTTATGAATGGCACCTAATCTTTTTTAGATTTTATTGATTCCCCCACATAAAATGGAAAATAGGAATACTTCTAAATATATTTCTGGTTACAAAGAGAATATAATGTTATATAGTCTCTTGACATCTCTATGATTCTACTGGTTTTTAGAACAATGACATACAAATAATTGCAAATCTCCAATTCCATTGAAAAATCTTTTTGTTGTAAATGAGAAAGCCTTGCTAACTTTTAAGTTTATTCTGAATGATGAACAAACTTAATGTTTCTGATATATGGCTTACGTTGCTTTCCTCCCCATTTGTGCTCTTGCTTTACTATTAGTTCTTCCCTATTTACCTGAAATTTCAGCGATAGTTATACTTCTTGTCAGAGGCTACATAAATAAGACTCTTGAATGTTGGTGTTAGATGTGCCCTCTGAGGTCAACAGGAAGAGTTTATCATATGAAAATGTGAACTTTGTCTTGGATAAAGGCCTGCATTATTTTCATAGTACACTCACAATTATGTCATCAGTGCTTTTTTTTTTTTTTTTCAGAACTGTCAGGCATAGAGTAATTGATAACAGAACAGCTACACTGTAGAGTGACTTATCTTTATGAAAATATACCACAGTTACTGTCTGAAATTTAAATGAAAGAGAGATTAATGGATCAGAAGAGGAAGACATTCCATAAATCACCCAAAACCATTTACCCATTTCCAGTTGCAGTGATTGGCGAATGATGCTAGATATTTTATGCTTCCAGTGATCAATAAAGGACAGTATATTGGGCATGTTGAACAAGTTTATTAGTTGTCCTGGTAAGTTTATTTAAGGTTGTGTAAGTCTTATTTCATTTTAGGAGACAAAATGAAGAGTTTAGAAGGAGTAGCCTGGCTTATTTTGATTTGTGTTTTCTGTTCAAAATACTTCACCTCTTAGTGCTCCTATTTCAGCAACTGCAATGTGGGAATTATGTAAGGAGGACTATGTAAGATAATTTGAAAAGTCCATTCTACTATTCAGATGTGTATTGCTACATATGTAGAAATATTTTAATAAATAATACATAAATCAATCTGAATTTCTTTGCAAAGAGAGATTATTTTGAAGATGAATTTGAGAATTAAGCACTTAATGAGTCACCTTATGAATATATATATGGGTACATGGAATATGTTCATCAGTTTGAAGTTTAAGCAGAATTGAAAAGCTGTAACAGTAGTTTATTGTTAAGAAGTAACTTGAACAACTCTTAATTCAATGTGTCATTTGAGTTGTTGTTAAATAGCCATAGCTTATTTTGAAATACAAATTAATTATCTATTAGAAGCATGCTATTGCTTATATCCTTCAAAGTCTCATTAAAATGCAAATGACTCTAATTAGGTCACTGCCAGACAATATTAGTGCTGAGTCACTTTCTATGGTTTAGAATGAGAGGTTTTGGTTCCTAAATTTTATAAAACTGTTTCTGAAATCAGTTTTACTTAATTGGGATTATTCTTGAAGTTTTTTTGGTTCACAAAAATAATATTGGACAACAAAGATGAAATCACCCTTAAAAGACACCAATTTTTAGTTGTAATATGCCATATTAGAATATTAGAGAATATTCATATTTGTGATGTAAATTTTATTTTAAATTCTTAAATCTCTAAAATATGTTTTTGTATAATTTTATAATCTGTGTATGATGTATTGCCCCTAGAACCAATGATTAATATAATTGTAACATGCTCTTTAAAGAACGTTTGGTTCATTAGGAATAATAAAATTGTTTTTATAGAACAATATAATTAATGATAATGCAAATTAATTAATAAAACAGGCCTTACCTATGGCTGCACCATGTTAAGTCCCCTGCAGTAGATTTTGATAGACCTTAAAAGAATCTCTATTGTTCACATGGCCCATCATCTCAATTTCATCAGATCACAGAGTTTTTATTTTGAACAAGCTTTCCTGTATCATTCAAACTATCTGACAGACATTCTCTTTACTGTTGGTCATGTGTGAACACATGAGTATATGGGCATATATGAGCTGCAAATCTCAAGCAATGATTTGGATAATGAATAGCAAAAGGGAAATAAATATTGTAATACATTTCCTAGAAATTTTTATTTGAAGTGGTTTGGTGTCTCCCCTCCTGAATAATTGTGTTAATATACTAGGTATGAATAGAAAAGTTATTTGAAGGAGTCCAAGAGGAAAATGGGAATGACCATAGAAAATAACATAGAGGCTATCAAAGCTGAAAGCTATGAAAGGAAAATGGTTCATGACATTAAAAGATGTGAAGGGGGGAGCGGGTGTAGTTCAATTGTTGAGCACCTGGGTTCAATTTTCAGTATCTCAAAAAAAAAAAAAAAGTGAAAGAAGACCAGGAGACATTTAGTACAATGAAGAAGAAAAGGTTAGCAGTTACAAAAAGAGAAATGTCTAGGAAGATAGTTACAAAATAGAAAAGTAGAAAGAGTTAAAGAAAACAACAAGGAATATGAAAAATGAGGCTGATGGAGAAACTCCAGCTACAAAAGGTGAGGGAACTTCTATGCATGGCTATTACCATTATTGTGACAAACATCCTTAATGAATAGATCAAATTTCCCTCTAAGAAATAAGGAGAGCAAACCATAGAAATATTAAATAATTTGCTCTGATAAACTATAGATCTAAAATCAAGGTCCAGTTCTTTCTCTTTCATAAGTACATGCCCCTTTCTTTGTAGACTTTATTCTGGGAGGCGTTATGAAAACAAGGCTAAGTGCATAAACTTTGGAGGTAAACAAACAGGTAGCCAACTTTGTTAGTGGTGGCATAATGGATACATCATATTATTTCTCTAAGACTCAGTTTCCTCATTTGGGATTTTGTGAGGATTAAAGGAGTTAAAGCATGTATATCAAGAGCCATAATCCCTAGACACAGGAAACACTTAAAAATGACCCCTAATTTTATTATTAAATGTAGAAATATTATGGTTTCAATCATCTTTGTCTTATACAAAACAGTCAAATAAGACTCAGCCGAAAACTTCTCATATATATTTCCATTTAAGCAAAGCTGCATCAAGGAGACTGATTGGCTAACAGAATTCATCCTCCAACCTTTTCTAATATAGTATTCAGTTTCCCAGCTAAATAATAAACAAACTTTTAAAGAATTTTGCTTTAATGGTTTTTAAACTATTAAACTGTTTGGAATTCCAAAATATTTCTGTTGCAGTTGGGCAGTTTGATGTAATTATGAATTCCAAAAATATAATTGGATCATGCTTGTAAACTGATCTGGTAATCTGGGCATGATTAAGTTATAATTAGGGCGTTGACTGGGCCACATCAGTAGGGTGTTGAGCCCCACCCTTTGGTGGGTGGGGAATTGAATATAAAAGGCAAGGCAAGGACAGAGTTTAAGCAGTTTTTTGAGAAGCAGTTTTGATGTTGGAAAGAAGGCCCCAGGAGAAGAGAAGCAAGCCATTCACCTGATCGTCTACAGCTGACCTTGTGGAGGAAACAGGAGCTCAGCCCGGAGAGAAACGCAGCCCCGGGAAGAGAGGAACCCAAGAAGCCTGAACCCTGGCAAAGGCCGGCAGCTGTCTTGCTCTAACACGTGGCAGTGGACTTTGGTGAGAGAAGAAACTTAATGCTTTATGGCCTGGTATCTGTGGACTTCTACCCCAAATAAATACCCTTTATAAAGACCAACCCCTTTTTGGTATTTCACAGTAGCACCCCTTTGGCTGACTAATACAATTTCCTTATAGCATTTTCACTAATAATCTGATGAAAGCAGAGAGTTTGGTAACCTGGGCTATTGGGTAGGTGGATGGGTGTGGTTTAGGCTACTATTACGGATTTTCAATATGACCAAAATACGTTAAACCTCAAAATCATGTAAAAAACAACTTCTATTTTTAGATTGTAGAGACTATATATAAAAAAATACAATTGAATTATAAGTAGAATTGCAAATCCAAGAAAGTTCACATAACAATATTGGTTAATTCAGCAATGATTTTTATTAAACTAATTTCACATTTCTGGTGTAATTCTAATCTTATCTATTATAATGCAGTGTCTTTGAAATTCAAAGTGTTTGTACTACCATGTGCTATATCATGTGTCATTTCATCCTTCATCCTTTATTTGAACTACTGCAAAATTTTGATCATAAAATGTGCAGATGGCATACAGTCTTCCTTTGTTGTAAATAAATCATTCATATGTTGTCACATTATTTTCGTCTTATCGGCCTATAACAGTTAAAGTAATATTGTTGCAAAGATTGACAATGAAATTTTGAGTAGTGTTAGATAACAATGTTAAGCTTATATTCTTTGTTGATATAGATTATTTTCAAAATATAATGCACACATTATATACTTCTATTACTGCACTAGCATGCTATATATCCTAAAAGCTGGACACTAAAAATATCTACAACAGCTCTGTTAATTTTTTTTCTGAGGTTCCAAGAGAATAAGGAAAGCCATAAAGCCTAAACTTAAGAGTGAGCAAGGAATCAGCATTCTAGGCAGTCATCAATGGGACTTGATCTAAGTATATAGCCAAAGATGCTAAACTAAATACTTGGGTGTTAAAATTGATGTAGGAGGCAGAGAATATAACTTTAGCCCAACAAGGTGGAAAGTTGAATCTCCACAAAAAATTGAGACCCCCAAGGTACTACAGCATTGATAAGATGCAGCACTAGAGGAAAATAGGATTTTCATTTTAAGGGGAAGCTTTATCTGGATCAGCCTCGGGTCTCAGAAGGAAAAAAAAAAGAAAACAGCTTTACAGATTATTTGTAGTGAATTGATTTCCTTCACATAGGTTTAGGATTTGGATTTATGATGTTTATGCTATTGCCATGGCCTGGGAAATGCTGGAAGTGAGAAATTAAATAGACTGGTCTGAAGTAGATAGCTCCTGGAAAACCACGCAGAAGCAAATGCAAATCATCTCTGGAGGAATATACCCTTAACTCAAACATCTTAGGAGTCCCATATATTAAACCCAACTACATCTTAATTCAAAGTGAAAAATGAAAACCAAATGAAAAACCAAGCCACGGTGTTCAGGAGTCATCAGAATCAATAAAAAGAAAAATTGCATACCTAGGATTTCAGATACTGAATGTGTCAGGTGAAACACACTATGATTAAACTAAAAGTGACTAAAGAAACAATAGAATAAAATAAAAGTTAAAAAGCTGTCTAGGAGCAGGATACCACCAAAAATAGCAGTGAGATTTGAAAATTAACCAAATAGAACTTATAAAAATCAAAAAGGTAAGCAATCAATTAAAAACTCAATGAGTAACACAACTGAATAGAAAATCAATGAATTAGACAAAAATTCTCAAGAAAATACAAAGAAAGTAGAACATAACTTAATTGAAGTATAAAAATACTATGATAATGTCTAGGAAAGGTAATTTGAATAAAAAGGAATATATTGAATTTCAAAAGTGGGAGACAAAATATTTACAGCAATAATACTTGAGAGCATTTAGAATTAATGAAAGAGATTATTCCTTGAATTCAGAAGAATAATAAATACCAAGAAGAACATTAAATAATGAATTCACACCTATACTTATAATGAAATTGAAGAACATCAAAGAAAAAAAATGAGAATATATCAAAAGCAACTAAAGACAGATCAGATTATTAACAAAGAGCTATCAGTTTGCTAGCTGACTTTTCAAAAGCATAAAGCTTAAAAACAAAACAAAATCAAACAAAAATCAAATTAAGGGAACAAAGAAATACTTGCAGAAGTTCTTCAGGCAAAAGGAAAATGATTCCAGAGTTACCTATGATGGAAGCTCAAAATTGTGAGAAGAAATAAAGAGTGAGGGAAATGGTAGGTAAATGTGTAGGTAAATCTAAAGAATATTTACTGTATTATGCTAAAATTTAATATCTTATGAGGTTTAAAATAAACCTCAAATCGTGATATCAGTTGGGAAATAGTGGGAAGGATGTTTTTTGTACTTCCTTTGTTAGCAGAGAAGTAATAGAACGGATTTAACTACATCTAAAATATGCTTCACAATTGATTTCTAAAGTAACATATTAAAATATTAAAAATGAGTATATAACTCCCAACATAATAGAGGGGAACAAAAAATTTTAAAAAATATAATAATGCAAAAGAAATCCAGAAACGGGAGTAAAAATAGCAGGCAGGGCAATAGAATGCAAAACAATAAATGGTAAATTTAACCCCATTACATTTGTTTTATCTTAAATGCAAGCTCACTGAGTGCTCAAATAAAAGGCAAATATTATCTAAGAAGTCTATGTTGCAGTTACAACTTAGAACTGCAGAAAGATTTAAAGTAAAAAATATGGAAGCTTATTAAAAGAAAACAAAGCAACTAAAGACAGATCAACAAAGTAGATAAACAAAGTAGAGTTTCATACAAAAAAATCTTTCTAATTATAAAAGTAGAGTTTCATACAAAAAAATCTTTCTAATTATAAAAGATATATTTCAACTGTCAAAAATGATGTAAATGTATGTGTGTTTAATTGGGAAAAAAATAAAAAGACAAATCCACAATAAGATATGGAGATGATAATAAATTTGTTTCTCACAGATAGAAAGTAAACAAAATAACCAGTAAAGATATAAATACTTTGGACAAGTAATAAAAATTAACAAACTTAATTTTGTTAATATATAGAGGACTACATATCCTTCAAATGCAGACTCCACATTCTTCCCAACTCATGTGTACCATTTACCAACACTGACATTATAATGGACCATAAAGCAATTCTGAACAAATTTCAAAGAACTGAAATCATCACAAGAATATTCTCTGACTGTGGTAGAATTAAGTTGAAAACCAAAGGGATTAAAAATAAGGAATGAGCTTGGAAATAGTTTATGAATCAAAGAATCCATCACAATGGAACGTAATTGTCATGATAATCTGACATCAGACTTCATTCTAATTGATTTGAAGTCTTAGACTAGAATAGTAAATTATACTTACCATTGCTAAAACTTTCCCATTCTTTAAACAACCATTCCAAATGGAAAATGTCCTTGTACTTAAAATTTACCAAAACTAATTCAAGAGGAAGTATAATCTGTTATAATATTAGACAATAATTTAATAATTACCCACAATAAAACACCAGATATTTTTATAGATGAAATCTAAAAACTTTCAAGGAAGGAGTTGTTACAAACTTGTGAAAATGTCTTCTGGTGAATAGAAGATATACTCATATTAGTCTTTATTATCTCATTCCTTGTTAATTAATATTTTTTCTAACTTTTTAGATTGGATACTCATTTCTTTAATTTCCATCTTCTACCTTTCCCCCCCTAATCTAAGCATGTCGGCTATTAACTTCCCTTGATGTACAAAATTGGCTATAAGCCTTAAGATTTTATAAATTTATATTGTATTTGTTTATATATGTTTTACATGATAATTTAAATTACCATTCACTTATAAGTAATTCTATTTTCAATATTAATTCCTTCTAGATTTTAATTTATTCATTTTTGATTAATATAAAAATGAATTTTAAATGTCTATTGTTTTTTAATATTATTTCTTGTTAACTAAATAAGTGCACTTTGGTCAAAGAATGTGGTCTACATGTTACTATTTCTTAGAAATTTGTGATATTTACTTTATGATTTAGCATAGGCTAAAATATTATAGCTATTCTCTGTGACTTAAATATATACATATATATATATATATTTGCCAATTCTCATTATTCCACAGACGTGTCTAAGAGACATCAGTCCCAGATTTTAAGGGGGATATACCACCTGCATTTCAACCAGAGAAACTCTGCTTTTAAAATATTTTATAGTTATAATTCTTAGATTTTCCCATTCTGGGAGTCTGTTGTGTTTGTATTCTCCATTCAGTTTAGGCAGTCAATCAATAGGTATAACGGATCTGTTAGCGGGATGTTCGAAGTTCTTGGCTATGTTGCATAAAAGAATTTAAGAACGTGCCATAGGGTAAGAAAGGGAGTAAAGAGTTTATTAGAAACAAGAAGAGAGATAAATATGCAACCCGAGACATGGGTTGCTGGCCATGCTACAGGTGAGATGCACATATAGGGCCCCAAGTTAGGCCTTTTTAAGGCCTTTCCTCCTCCCCTATTACCTCTGGCTATTCTATTGAGGTTGAGGAAAGATGGGTCGAGCACTATGGTTGGAACTGGATGAAATCTCCACATGACTAATATCTTGTTCTGGAAGGCATTGATTCTGTAAGAAATAAACTTAGTTAAAATTTAAGATATATGGTCCTATTAAAAGGATAAAGAAGATAGTGGTAAGTAGGCTCAAAAAGGGGGCCAACTATGACATACTGGACCACAGAGGCTGCATCCTCCCAATGTTGATGGGAAACAGCATTCTTCCTTAAGCTCTTTTATGCTGTTGGTTAATTCTAGGGGGAGATTGTGATAGATCTGCTGGGTTTGGTATAAAATGCCAACCCCAGTTCCCATGGCTGTGGTTATGCCTAGGACAGCTAGGAGAGGTATGGAGAGGCACTTCCCTAGATATAAACACCCCTGTCCACCATCTTTCCACTGGTGTTTTTGCCCTGCTTTCTCTCATGATTATCCAGGTATGGACTCTAATTTACCTAGTCTGATCAAGAGCCCAGAGGGATCCCATGACCTTTGAGGTAATTGCTGTGTAGTGGGAATCCTTGGCTCCCAGGGTTGGACATCCACTGTACCAGCCCAGTGGTTGCTGGAGTCCTGTCATCTCTGAGGATTGGGGAGTGTGGGACCTCCCACCTTGAGCATCAAGAATTCTGAAAGCAGAAGGTCAAGAAAGAAACCAGTTTTCCCTGAGACTTCAATGACCTTAGTGGGTGTATACTGGAATTAATGTTGCTCATCGGTCAAAGTCAAAATGGGAAATAAGCAGAGCTCTGAAGTTAGTAAAGGAAAATGTTGTAGATTATATTTTAAAGTTTTGGGAAATATTTGGTTATAAGCCAATGACTAAAAAGAATGAAATTTCCTGTGCAAAACTGCATGGTCACAGTGCAGATTAAGTAGAATAGCCTTCAAAGAGAACTTTTAAATGTTATTTTACAATTAAACATTTTGTAGGAGAATAAAAATTCTAAGTAATATTAGTGAGTTGTGTGTTTCTGTCTAACTCTCTATTTGTGTCTATTTGTTCAGTGTATATTTTCATACATTAGGATGGTAATATCAAATTAATAAATGAAAATTCTTAAATGAGCTCTATTCAAATTGTTAAAAATTAAATATGCCCTTATATATGTGAATGATTATTCCTGGGGCCCAAATTAGGCTAAGCAGGATAGAAAAGTAATATAGAAATCTGAATATAGAAAGCTATTGGGAAAGAGAAAAAGGTTTTCCTAAACTCTTTGACCTACCCAACTCCCAGGGCCTTCACTTTGCAAGATCTATGAGGGAGAGGCTAGGTGTGACAGATTAAAACTCTTTCTTCTAGGAATGCTAGAGAAGCTACAACCATTGTTATACGGAGAAGTGAAAAAAAAAAGCCCATCAGCCAATCCGGGGTCCCAGATTCAGGCCTGACAGAACTTTTAGCCTCCAGACTGAAGCTCCCAAGCTGCTTAAGTCTTGGGGGACATTTGGAGTTGCTGTTCTGGTTCTTGGAGTCCTGATAACACAGAGTCTGTGCTGCCAGGCATCCTTGGGGCATCCTAGGACTTGGGAGATGTCTGGACCCAGGTTCCAGACTGAAGCTGCCAAGTCTAGTTTTCTCCCTAGAAGATGGACTGGCTGGAGACCTTTCTTTTGGCCTACTCTTGCAGAGGGCTTAGAAAGTGGCTATGGTAGACGCCACTGCCAGGGACCGAGTTTGTAGTTAAACTTGACATTAAGAGGTATTTTAAAAAGCAGATACTTGATCTGCAGCTTACAGGTAAATAGGCTCAGGGTTCCCAGAAGTAATGGATTAACTGGAGTCTCAGGGCCTACCAGGGGCTGAGTAAGGAACAAACCTCTGGGCACAGCCCAGGGTGAGAAACTCAGGGGTCCCGCTAATAAAACAAAAGCGGGCACAGGCAAACTTTAATTAAAAACTCACCAGTGTTCGATGGAGATCAGGAAGCATTACTTGACTGTTTCCTGACTGGCTCACCAAATATGTTAGTAGAACACTCTGGGTTCTGGGCTCCTAGGTTCTTGGCTTCTGTTACATAAAAGAATTTAAGGATATGCCATAGGGTAGGCAAGGAAGTGAAGAGTTTATTAAGAAACAAGAAAAGAGATAAGTACATACCCTGAGACATGGGTTGTGGGCTTGCTATAGGGCGAGACTTGCACATGGGGCCCCAGGTTAGGCCTTTTTAAGACCTTCTTCCTCCCCTTTCTGAATGTTGGGGAGGGGCCCAGCTGTTTGCTGTTCTGAATGGTTGCCTTATGAACCCCTCCTGTTAACTCTCAGGGGACCAATAGGAGGCTTGTTTGGAGTTATCTGGGGCTGCCCCTTGACCCCAGAAAGATTTTCAAATGGGACTTCCTGGACAGCATCTCCACAGGGTCTTTCTGGCTTTGTTTTTAATGAAAGCTTTCCTCTCGGGGTTTCCAGGCAGGGTCTCAAGTCCATGTTCTCTGCCAGGTACCAGTTGTGACTCATCTTCGCTTTTCCCTATACTAACCTGCCTCAGATCTAATCTCAGTTGCCTAACACATTTTTAAATAATGGAGCTATGAATTTATTTGTTTAGTTTGATGGCTTGTTTTACGGTTTGCTTGTTTACATGACTTTGTTTATGTAATCATTTACGAATGTAGATTACTGATATGGAATTTCTTGTTTAAAAGGCAGATTCACTGAAGGAAACATAAATATTAAGAAATACAATAGGCTGGTAATAAAGCTTATTTATAAGTTACATGGTCATTTTAAGATCAGAATGGGTAGCTCATATAAAATCTTTAAGAAAAGTGAGTTTAAAATTTTATTTGATTTCTTGAGCAAGTTCATTTTCATAAAGCAACAAATTCTAACTACTTTTCATCCCAACACTTGAGTGATAGGCTACATTTCTATCAGTAAGAGTGGGGCATTAGTGTATTTTATATAAAAATTGGTCAGATTCATGATTTCAAATTGATTGGATTAGACAGTCTTCAAGTCCTTTCTAACCCTGAGGTGCAAGGATTCATGCCAGAGTCACCTTATGTCATATAATTCTTGGTCACAAATAAGAATATTTGCTATTATATTTTGGAATTATAACACTAAATTTGGTATTAAAATGAACAAATTTGTACATAATCCTGAGTATTGCAGATATGAAAGAGAAAGACTATACTTCTTTTCTTTTCTTTTCTTTTTCTCTTTTCTTTCTTTTCTTTTCTTTTCTCTTTGTCCCTTAATCCTAAGAAATATCAATCTTTTTACTGGCAATGACAATTGGGCTTTTCACCAACATTTTTACTAAATCCTCAACCCACTTCAAAAAGCAATATGGCTATAATAGTCATACAATTTCAGGGAGAGACCTGAGAACAAATTTTCACAAAGAAGTGTTTTTGAAGGGATTGGGTTGGAACTGTTAGATATGTCGTTCATTATTTTAATAATTTTAAAGTTGATTTTAATTCATTTGTGAAGATTATAGATTTCTCCATGTTTTACAGAGAAAAGGTATGCAACAACAAAAATAATCAAACAAGCACTCTCTGAGATGCTAAACTTAAACATTTGTGGTAGCAACTATCTTGTATTTCCATTATTGGTTCCAATGATTGAATATTGTTACTTGGCTCAGCACAGCATTGAATACAAACTAGTAATTCAGTATGAGTTGAATAAATTAGGATGCTTAAAAAAAATTTTTAGCTATATTAGTCTTTAGAGCTAAAAGGAGCATAAATATCTAGTGCAATTCTAGGCAACATAGACTGACCTCAGTTATTGTTTCTTATAAATGAATTAACAAATAATTGAGTAATGAGTTAATGAATGTATATTTGAGGCTGTATATTTATTAGCTTAATTATAAAGACCCAGTACTCTGGAATCATACCATATATATGAGTATCCTTCATTTTCTACATCTGTTAAATGGAAATATGTTCTGCCCAAATTATTTTCCAATAGAAGTAGTAGCCCATATTACTAAAGATAGGCAATCATTCAACAAAACCTGGAAGGGGAGGGGAGCAAAATCATTTTCAGTGGGTCTGTGGTGCCTAGAAATGGGGAAGGCAGCAGCTTTTGGCAAAGCTAAGTGAAAAGTTGGGCAGCCTGACCATGTAAATTGTCATTCACAAGTGAGTAAGCAGAGAGCAAGCCTCTCTCTAGGACCCAAAGGTTTGTAGTCATGGCATCTGACATGAGAGGAGATCACAGAGCAACTGATAATCTTTAATGGTTTTCAAGGAATTGCAGAGTTCTGGATGCAGGAGGGTATCACTAAAGGTGTAGTACTGAAAATGTTAGCATTATGTGAATTAACTGGCTAATTTAACAGCCCCGTGGTCATGACCTTACTCGTGAAAATTCTCAGCTTTATTTACAGACATTATGTACAGATGTTTGGCCTGAGTTCATGAAAAACTATAACACCCCTGAGAAAAACTTCTCTACTTTGAGTAGAGTTTAAGTAGAATCCCAAAGACACAGCGATTAAAGGCCAAATATTTGTGTAGACACAAGAAAGCTTGGCTAGTAAAAGAAAAAAAACACTTTAAAATCTCTGAAACATTTATGAGTTAATTTCTGATTCAAATTGTGGGGAACATATACTCAGCCTTTGCTATGTATTTAGTTTTCACAAAAGGATTATATGAATATACATTGGTGCTTCCACACAACATATGTAGCACTTTTTAATACAACCTTATAATAAATTTTAATTTTGGCTAGTTTAGTAGATAATGTAATCTCTTTAACAGTATTTTACTTTTTAAATCTTTAATTACTCATTCAGAGAAACAATACCCCAAATATTTGTTTGGGTTCAATTAAAAATAAATGAGCAAACAAATTTAATTTGCAGGTTTTTAAAATTACTAAATTCTTTATATAACTAATGATTCTACTATTCTTTTAAATAATACATATGATTTCATATAGGATGAGTTTATATATCATATGAAATTAAAAATGGAAATTGGAGCAAAGAAATTAGAACTGAAAATATAATGCAGGATTAAGTATAGTCTATTGAAAAGAGCAATCTATTATGGTCTTAAAGATTCATAGTAACTAAAGTAAAATGTTCAAATAAGGTTACTAGAATATTGATAATGAATTTAATTTAGTACAACATTTTCTCAACTCATCCTTAATAATTGTTAGCTTCCCTGAATTTCTGGTTTGCTTTATATTTGCTGTACCATTGAAGCCAGGGAAGTGTTGGATTCCTCTAGGTTCTTGACTATGTTGCATAAAGGAATTTAAGAACCTGCCAGTTTGGTTAGGCCAGTAAAAAGAATTAATTGGGAAATGGGGGGAAATGATAGAGCATGCTCAGAAATGGGAAAGAAGGATGGAAATATGCACTGAGATTTGGTGTGGGATCCTCTAGGCAGAGAGAGTGAGTTTTGGCTTGTGTGGTCACCTTTTCAACTATTAATTATTCCTCCCTGTTGCTAATGCTAAGGTGAGGGGCCCTAGCTGTTATTGGTACCCCACCAATGGTGGGGGCCAATGGTGAGGCCTGTTTGGAATATCTGGGGCCTCCCCTCAGCCCCAGAGTGTCCCAACTGGGACCTCAAGGTCGAGGTCGAGGTCGAGGTCAAGGTCTTGGCAGGGTCTCACGGCCATGTTGTCTGTCGGCCATGTTGTCTGTCAGGCCACCTGCCTTCCCCTTTCACTATACTAACCTGCATCACTATTGTGTATGTCCTGTTTTTATCCAGATGGCTTTCCATTGAGTGGCCCTCCCAGTGAACATGGAAGTAATACTCTCTGGCTTGAATAAAACAAAAAAATCCAAAGCCTTATTTTGAACTATGTAAGAAATGTGTCAACTGAGAAACTATTTTATAAGGAATCAGTGACACAAACAAAAGCTTTTTAGTAAAATGTGTTCTTGAAGTATTATTTATATATTATGCAGTGATAATGATAGTGATAATTGAAAAAAAAATACTATAACACTAGCCATGGAAAGTGACAAGATTACATCCGAATAGTTTAATTTAAAGTTCTTTATAATTTCAGAAAGCAATTGAATTTATTATTATGTATTATAAATTTGAATGATATTTAAAGTATTTTAGAGGATGTTTGCTCTCAGGTTGAAGGGATATTGATTCTAGAAGATTATTTAGTTACCAGATTTTATGAAATAAAATATTCAACTTATTTTAATTATCAAAACATATCTTTCTTCACTTTTAACAAATAAATGCTGACAATTGCTTTTACTTGCCAATGTGTTATAGACTATCAAAACAGAGCTAAATGAAGAAGGCAAATCTTAGAGACATTCTCATAGTAGGACTTGAGGCTATTTAGGAAAAAAACTAAACATGATTCCCCTTGCACCTGCTCTGAGGTTCACTGCAGTAATATTTTGGTCGAGTCAAAGGAGAGGATTATGAAGCTCGGTTTTTTGTTTGTTTGTTTGTTTTCTTTTTAAATATATTAAAGTTTTCTGTTTACACTCCTGGGTTTTATACTTAGTATCATTAGCCTTTGGCTAATGTCAAGTGTCATGAAGGATAAAGGGAAAAAGACTGTGGATGGGGGGTTTAATATAGCTTTACATGCCTATATTATTTGTCAAACTCTTAAGTAAGAACTGGAAACTATATGGAAATTAAATAAAAACTATATGGAAAGAACTTAAAAATAGAACATATGCATGAATAATGTCTAATATCTTGATTCTTTATTAATATCTTTATTCTAAAGTCTCTGGTATGCTTGTTCACTCTCATAGTTCTATATTCAAATTTGATCATTTATAATGTAACTCATGTTTCAGATGTTCAAAGAAACAGTCCAGGATAATTGCTTAAGTTTAGACCTAATATTTTATGTAAAATATTATATTTTGAGAATTTTCAGAGAATGCTATAATCCATCTTGGGCATTATACAATTATAGAGAGGACAGTTTAAGCCAAGAAACAAGGTTCATTCCGAGCAAAAGCAGGTTCTTTTCTCTGGATGAATATTTAAAGCCAATTCCTGAGACACTGGGGTTTCAAAGAAAGAAAGAATTTTATTGGTTTTGCAAGCAATGGAGCAGAGTGCCTTCCTGAGCTGCAGAAATTCTAATAGTTTATATGCATTGAGGTGCTAATGAATAATTGGGGTGAAACTGAACACAGGTTCCTTTGTTAACAAACATTAAAGGGCTGAACAGGAAAGTTGGGGGTTGGGTAGCAAACCAGGGTCAGTCACAAGGATTTGTGATAGGAGTATATAGAACAAAGGTCAGTTACAAGGTCTTCCATATGTGTATTAACAGAGGGGGTGGAGTGTTTATCATCTCACTGGTAAGTATATGCAAGGGTGAGTTCAATCTAGAATTACCATCACAATAGTAAGATACAAAAGCTTGGAGATTAAGTCTAAAGTAACCATAAACAGGGGTGGGGCCACTCTAGCCAGCTTGAGTAATTTCAATTATTAACTTTTTGCAATTTTATAATATAAAGACATCTATATAATGATCTAGTAATCATAATTATTTGTTAATTCTTAACCCTTGGTTACAAGGTTATTGAAAGAATGAATGTTGGAGAAAAGCAGATAACCAAAGAGTATATCTTGGGGTGTACATGGAGTTAAGAGGCAGAAAGAGTAAGGAGACTATTAGACAAAAGAGTTAGAAATTGATATGGATAAGGGAAGGTAATATGATTATTTCTTCTAGAGAACATAGAAGTAAAGGTCAACAAAGAGTGTGATGCCCTTTAAGGGTGAAAGGGTTACCCAACAGAGAATGATGACTTGATATATAAGAATAAAATGGTCTCCTAGCAAGATGGGCTATATTGATAGAACCTCAAACGGTCAGTATCACAATGGAAGTTATAGTGGATATGTCACAAGAGGAGGTTTAAACAAGACATAAGAAATTAAATAAGTACAAGTGGTGTTCTACAGTCTCTATGGCTAAAGGCTACTTAGGAACAAGTTTGAATGTAAAAAACTGAAGAAAATTCAAGTAGGTGTAATTAAGATGACCAACTTAAATTATTATTCTTGGTCCTCTGCCTTATTATAAATACACTTTGCAGACTCATCTTTCCAGAAAAGAACTTAACTATGTTACTGTTTCATATTTGGCTATGACTGGGAAAATGGAATTGTTGCTAATTGACACAATATGATAAAAAAATAAAAAGAAAGCTTACATTTTTTTTTTCTATTCCTTTTATGAAGAGAAAAAAAAAAGAAAAAGGTTTTGACAAAGAAATGCTTTTACTCTTCAAAGGGGACTTGTTTAGGAAACTGAGCATATTAGAATTTGAGCTTTCCTTTCAAAGTGAAATTAAGATGAGTAAAAATATCCTCCTCCCTACTGACTTCTTTAAATAAATGCACTCAGAACTTGTATTGTGTCATGAGGCTTAAAGCTTCCTTTACCTTTAATGAGACTGGAGCAAATAAAGGCATAAAGCTGATGTTAATGAGGGAAGGGAGCAGACATATAGGGAGCCCAAGATGGAAAGAACTTTTATTTTTCATGATTGTGTAGAGAGCTTCCTTCATTTGCTGACCTCCTCGCATTTTTGTAACACATAAAAGACCATATGGACTTCTAATGCTAAAGGCACTTTGACTTGGATGTTTATGCTGTTTCAGCAGAAACCTATATTTCATTACAGTGGAGTCAGCCCTCAGGGATTGCTTCATCTACTTTTAGACTATAAACCCAAAAGCTGATTCACCGATCAATTCCCATTCATCTAAGACCTATACTCCTTTGCCCCTCTTAATTTCTGTTGCTCACAGACCTCTTAATTAATCCTCTGCTTTAATTGAGAAATTTACCACTTGCCCTTGGGACTCCTTCTCCATCTTATTGAAATCGGAAGGTGCTAGATTCCTCTAGGTTCTTGGCTATGTCATATAAAAGAATTTAAGCACATGCCAGTTTAGTTAGGCCAGTAAAAAGAGTTTATTGAGAGAAAAGAGAGAAAAGAAAAGTACACAGCTAGACGTGAAGACTCCCTCCAGGCAAAGAGGAGCATTGGGAGGCGGGAGGCTGTCTTTATTAAAGCTGTTCTTCATTCCTTTCCTTTCCTAATGTTGGGGGAAGAGCCCCAGCTGTTTGCTGTTCTGATTGGTGGCCTTTCTGTCCCCACCTGTTAGCTCTCAGGGGACCAACGATGAGGCCTTTTGTTTGGAGTTATCTGGGACCAAAGGAGAGGCCTGTATGGAGGTAACTGGGGTTTCCTCTTGACCCCAGTGGAGTTCCAGATGGGACCTCATGGCCAAGGGCTCAGTGCGGTCTTTCTGGCCTTGTTCTTAGTAGTGGGTCTCATGGCCATGTTCTCTGTCGGGTTCCAGCTGTGACTTGTCTTTCCTCTTTTCCCTATACTAACCTGTCTATTATGTTCTGCCATTCTTTTAGAGGACTTAAATATTTATGTTAAACAATGTTTCCCAAACCTGGTTGAATATCCAATCACTCCAGCAGCTTTTCAAACATACTGAGTCTCTGACTCTTTGCCCCAAAACATCTGTGCAAACCAGAAATTGGCAGTCATCATGGATTTTCCTCTTTCTTATCCATACTATATCTAACCCATTACCAGGATCTCTAGTTTCAATTTGCTAAAAATTTCTCCGAAATGCCCAGTTCACAGTCAATCCCTAGATTACATCTTTATTCTACTACTAGAACTATTGCAAGCTAATCCTTAGGGTATTCATGACTTAAATGTTTTATCTAGATTGCCAACAGTTAGATCTTTCTAAAAGCAAATCTGTTGATAATTGTTCTCCATATCTGTGCAGCTGAAATTCCCTTATATGACAAGGATTTTCAAGATGTTGATCCTGCCTGTCTGCCCGATTTTTTCACTTTCACTTTTCATCACTATTTTCTTTTATATTACAGCTGTATTGTGCTAGCTAAGGCTTCCTTATCTTTCTTAGTTAAATGCAAGATGGTCAGAACATGTGTTGCCTCTACTACCAGCCTTTTTAAATTATTGAGGTTGGTTTTATACCCAAACGGATGGTCAATATTTGTAAATATTTTATTTGTGCTTGATGTGTGTGTGTGTCTTCCATATGAAGCACATGTTAATTATGTTATTGAACTCATATAGCTTTATTTTTTGACTGCCTTATATATTGATCTTTTAAATAGCTGGGTTAAAGCCCTCTATTAAAATGCATTTGTGAATGTCCTTTGTAGTTCTGCTCATTTATCCCTATCTGTCCTACTTTTGCCATACTTCAAACCATAAAATCAGTTGTAAATCTATTCTGGCATAAAATGTCCATATTTGAAACTCATATTTTTAAAATTTTGCTCATAAGTAATATAAATACTCTTCAAAAGTTCTTCTACATAATTCTATATTACAAAATTTCAACATATAAAACTAAAATATTCTCAAATATTAAATTGGATTTTTTTGTTGTTGTTATACAATGAAGTAGTATCCAAACTTCTCTTTTATGACTGAAGTTTCTTAGGGCCATATTCAGATATACTGTCAATTGTTTTGTCTATACTAATCGTGAAATTTTTTTGTTGCTGTGAAATCATGGAGCCCAGCACCTTCATAGCTGTGAATGCAGAATGTCTCTATCTGTCTACTCTTTGGGTCCTCATTAGTTATAAGAATACTTTATCTCCAAGTACACAAAGTACCCTATCTTTGGGATCACACTGCCTGGCATTTGCCCAGCTATGTTTTGCCCACTATGATTCCTCCCTGGTAAAACTGGAGAGCAAAGGGATTATCTCATAGGGTCATTACAAATTTTAACTGAGTCATTATGCAAAAGGTGCTTAGAAGAGTATCTAGCATGGAAAAAAAAAGTTCACAATAAATGTAAGCAAGAAGTAGTATTAATAGCAGTAAGAATAGCAGTATGTTAATTCCTATTGATTCTATTCCAGAATCTCTTCCAATTTAAGCATGCAAATTTTCAGGTCTAAGTGATTCCGAGTGCTTTCTAAAGGTATAACATTCCTCTGTATTCTTTTGTTGTTCTCTAAACTGCCTGCACACCAGTGGGATATTTCTTGTATAATATTTTTCTCAGCTTAACACCTACACTAGCACCCTTTATCAGTCCACTCAACTCCATATGCCTGCATTATTTATATACTGCTGTGAAACAAATGATCACCAAACAAGGGGCTTCTAGCAACACATATTTATTATCTTACAGTTTCAGTGGGTCAGAAATCTGGACAAGGTTTAACTGGATCCTCAGCTTAAGGGTCTCACACAAAGTTGCAAACAAAGCATCAGCAAAGACTGGCATCTCATCTGCAAGCTTGACAGGGGAAAGATCTCATTCTTAATATTCAACAACATATACCATTTGTTGCAATCAAACATGTCTTATAGCCCTTTAAAGCTACATTCTCATTGTTTTTAAATGTACTAAACTTTATTTTTAAAGAGGTTTTAGATTACAGAAAAGTTACATTGAAAGAATAAGGGATTCCCATATATACTAGCCTCTCCCATATCTTCCTTTATTCAACACTATATTACCAAATATCTACTATGTTCTGTTATGAGGTGCTATGACTTTGTCCTGCCAGCTTGAAACGGAAAGGTTCCTCTGAGTCATGAACCCACTCCCCCACCTCCAAAAAGTACCCATTCCTCCAAGTCTGATTCAAGCCCACCCCCGAACAGGAAGTCTTCTCTATTTCAGATAATAGTGACTATTCCTTTACTCATCGCTAGCTTTACTGTTAGTTAAAACCACACACTTCGAAGGTTAAATAGTCTCAGTTTTGTTCATAATGGTCATATAGATATAGATACAGATATTAGCCAAATGAGAAACAACTTGAGCATAAAAGTCATGCCTTATTTGTAATTTTCACAATCCCTAGCATAGATCTTGGAAATTTGATGTAAAAAATAATAATTATTAAATGATTATCTAGCTGAATGATTTCCAGCAGTCAGTAATGTTGTGATTATGGTAGACTCTTGACTCATACAAGAGAGGGATATTTTAATGAAAAATTTTTGACATTGATTCTAATAAAATGTACCCTAAGTGTTGCAGTTGGGCAGTTTGATGTAATTATGAATTCCAAAAATATAATTGGATCATGCTTGTAAACTGATCTGTTAATCTGGGCATGATTAAGTTATGATTAGGGTGTTGACTGGACCATGTCAGTAGGACATTGAACCCCACCCCTTGGTGGGTGGGGAATTGAATATAAAAGGCAAGGCAAAGAACAGATTTGAAGCAGTTTTTGAGAAGCAGTTTTGATGTTGGAGAAAAGGCCCCAGAAGAGAAGTGAGCCGCTTGGCTGATAGTCTACAGCTGACCTTGTGAAGGAACCAGAGGAGCTGAGCCCGGAGAGAAACGCAGCCCCAGGAAGAGAGAAACCCCAGAAGCCTGAACCCTGGCAAACGTTGGCAGCTGTCTTGCTCCAACATGTGGCAATGAACTTTGGTGAGAAGAAACTTAACACTTTATGGCCTAGTATCTGTGGACTTCTACCCCAAATAAATACCCTTTATAAAGACCAACCCATTTTTAGTATTTTACATTAGCACCCCTTTGGCTGACTAATACACTAAGTATACAGGTGCATATGGAATAGATGATAAATATGAATGTCTAGTTTTGTTCCTTCTTGAAAATGTTCCAGATGTATGGTAAAAAAGATATTTTAAAAGAAATAAACCTGAATTATTAGAAATGAAATGCAGAGCAGAAAATAGTAGCAACATTTTGGAGGATGGAAAGCATGTGGTAAAAAGTTATTGACTTCAGGGATGGGGTTAGTGCTGAATAGTTACAGAGTTTCTGTTTGGGGCAATTGAAAAGTTATGCTAATGCATGATAGTGATGGTAGCACAAAGTCGGGAATGTAATTAACACCCTTGAATTGTATACTTGAAAGTAGTAAAAATGGCAAATGCAATGTTATATATAGGTTACCACAATTTAAAAAAAAAAAATCCTACAGGTTGTGGGGAAAACTGAGACCAGCATGATTTGAAATGAATAATTCTCAACATGCTTTGAAAGTACCAGAACACTTACTATCCATTCCACAAGATGAAAATTATAAATATGGAGACAGAGCTTGAAAGAGGAGGAATAGAACCAAAGTTGTGAATAAGGCAGCTAGATTTCTTAAATCCTTTCTCCCACTTATCTCCCAGATATTTATTTTCCATGAAGGTTTCTTGATGAGTCATTTAGGAGAAACTGATGACTCCAAGAGAAGAATCATAAAGATACCGACACTCTTGTTTCCCCATCAAATGGCCCAGCTAAATTATTACTTAGAGAAGACTGCAGTGTACATATACTTGGAGCCTCTAGGCAGCTTTATAGTTTGCCACCATAAAACAAGTAGGAAAGTATCTGAGGAAACCTCCAAAATAAAAGATGAAGAAAAAAACAAAAGAGGAAAAAAATGAAATAGAGACTCTCCAGGGAGAAGAAAATTTCAAAACACTCCAGAAACACTAAAACACTATCATCACTATCCTCAGAGATATCAGAGAATATACACCAAACATGAAGTGAATAGAGTATGCTATAAAAATGTAGCAATCAGAAACACACAAACACACAGAGGAAGAATCTTTGGGAAATTAAAAATAAAATAGCCAAAATAAAATTCAATCAAAGTTTGGAAAGACATAACTGAAAACAAGTTCTATGGTAAGTAGAGCAAAATGAGAAAGATGGACAATGCAAGAAAGTATATTAAAGAATCATTCCAGGAGATCCAAAATTGAAGCAATGGGAATTCTATAAACAGATAAGAGAGAAAAGTAAGAGAGAATCATCAATTAGGTAATTCAAGGAAATGTCCTAGAATGAAGGACAGGAATGTACAAATTGAGATTTGACCCCCAAGTGCTGTTCATGCATAATGACTAGAGTGTATTTCTATGTCCAAGGAACAGTAAAGAAGCCAGTGTGCCCTGAGTGGCATGTGCAAGGAGAAGCATGTTAGGAGACAAACAGAGAGGCAACAGAGTGTCTAATCTTTCAGGAACCTGCAGTGAGCAATATGACAAGAATGACGTGGGCTTTTCTAGAGTGAGATCAGAAACCACTGGAGTGTTGCGAGGAGAGAAATGGCATGATCTGATCTTTTAACAGGATCAATCTGGTTGCTGTATTGACAATAGACTAAAGAGGAGGTGAAGGTAAAAGCAGGTAGATAAATTAGTAGCATTTGCAATTATATAGTTGAGAGTAGGGGTAGCTTTAGGGTGGTGGCAGAAGAGTGGTTGGATTCTGTATCTTGGATATAATTTGAATGCAGAATCATTAGGATTTGCTGCTGGATTTAATGAAAGACATGAGTCTAGGATAAAGCCTACCCAAACCTTTAGCAGTGGACTAGAGGTAGGATTTTTGTGGGGTTTTATTGTTTGTTTGTTTTAGGGTGGTGGTAGTGGGTGTTGGTTTTAAATACAGCCAGCTTTAAATGTTAATTTGACATCCAAGTGGAAATGTTGAATAGGCAGTTGAATATAACAGTCTGAGGTTCACAGAAAAGATCCAGGCCAGAGATACATATTGGAACCCATGAGATTAGATGATATTATGAGGAGATCGAGTGTGGATAGAAAACAACTCTGAGGTTTACCAACATTTAAAGCTCAGAGGGATGAGGCAGAATCAGTAAAGCAGACTGAGAAGAAAAAGGACATTATGCCAGATGTTTCCTGGAATCCAAGTGAGGAGTGTTTCAGGGCAAGATTAACTACGACAAATGTTGCTGACATTCAATTTTGATGAAGAATGGAAATACATCTTATTAATGATTCTGCAAGCATGGTGAGAACAAAATTGTGACTGAAAAGAAGGCGAAGATTTTAATTAAAGATAGCAATTCTAGAATTACTTCCTGGAGATTTGCTTTAATGGCAGATGAGAGGAAGGGTGCAGAGGGAAAGCAAAGAAATGGGGTGGGAACTGCAGGTAAAGGTGTATTAAGAGAGGAAGTCCTCTGTTTATAAATAATATGTTTGTATGATAATAATAATGATTCAATTGAAATGCAGGAAAGGGGAGAAGTGCTGTTTAAAGGCCTAACATAGGATGGAGGGAGTGGGATCTCTTGGGCAAGAGACCAGCAGTTGGTAGGAGCACATGTAGTTCACCAGTATTTATAGGACAGAAGGCAGAAGATTTAGTAGATATGAGATAGGAATGGTAGATATGAGAGATTGTGGAAGTTCTCTTCTACTTACATCAATTTTCTCAGTAAAACAGGAAGCAAGGTAAGCTGTGAGCAAGGGTTGGGGAGGAGCGTTGGAGGTTTGAAGAGAGAAATTTGAAATAGTGGTCTTAGGGGAGTGGGTAGGTGACTGAATCAAGTAAATATAAACTGATCTCTGGGTAGAATGCAGAGTAATAAAACATTGACACTGATTATGAGTCTAACCCATAATAGTGTATGAACTTGGACGAACAGATGGATGAAGAGGGTGCACGTGTGTGGGAGGATGCAAGAAGCAAAAAAACAGCCAAGCAGCACAGTGCCATTGTAGATAATAACCAGCATATAATTTGTACAAAAAGAGTTAAATATCAAAGGAGTCAGATAAGAGAGTTAAAAGTGGTTGCCTCTCTTAAGAGAGACAGCATTTTATTTCTAAATTTTGTAGCACTAATCAATATTTTACATTATGCATGAGGAACTTTGATTCAAATAAATGTTTGAAAGATTTTTAGAAAAGGAAGAGGATAAGGGAGAAAAATATTGCATGCTTATTTGTATACATGCATATAAGTTTAAGTTATGTGTTTAGCTCTTTGGATAAATAATGCAACTGTTTATTTATTTTTTAAACTTCATAGCCTGCTTAATCCCCAAAAAAGATATGAGGTCTAAGCAGAATTGCCACCTCTCTAAAATGAAACATCAACACAATGTACATTGCCTTGCATTTCAGGGAAGAGCAATATCAGCTAGATTAACCCTCCTAATTATTGGAACATAGTGATGTTTCTTTTTTTTCTCTTTTTTTTCTTTTGCAAAAGGCATCTGGCATTCCATGAATCAAAAAGAGCTGAAAAACAGCAGTGGCATTTGAGGAAAAAATCCATTCTTATCTATCATTTATGGAAATAAAATGCTATATTTTCTCAGTACCATTCTCCTAGTTAACATATGAAGACCATGGGTACTATGACCTATTACAAGAAGAAAATTCACATGAAGTTCTGTGGTTTGCCCTACTGTGAAATCATTTTTAATATCCACGAATTAAAGGAAAACACATAGAAAACCTTTTGGAAAATGAAAAGAGTTAAGTTCCATGGTCTTTGAAAGAATGTTGCTCTTTTGCACTCATGAATCAACTTGGAAGTTGACCTCTGGTATCCGGATCGGGCCAGCCTTGGTCAATGGAACCACCAGTTCACCATTGTTTCTGCAGAACTTGGTTCCTTGGATCCATCACCTCACGCTTAGAATTGGGGAGAAAGTTCTGGGATTCCCCTCTAGGCCCCTCTCCTAGATCATGGTGAAGAATAGATTGCTACACAGTGACATGGACCACAATTGTTTCTATTCTGCAAGCCTTCTGAGCATACGAAACAAGAGCTGAATTTATCTCCCTAACATCCACTGCAGTTTATTGTATACCCAGGGCCTTAGTCATAATTTCAAACCAAGAACTAGGTGCTCCTGCATGTGACATCCAATGAGCCATGAAAGGAACTAAGTACATCATCTGCCTGGAGAGATTCCAACAGCTCTCCATGTGAGAGTAGTATATAACAGATGGGACCAGGGTGACTGATTTAATTAGAATATTTTAATAGCAGAATAGTGAAGGTTGTACAGCTCTATCAGTTGAGGAATATCATTAAATTCACCAAAGTAATTGTTTCATTGCGAAGCTCTGTCACATAAAATATATGTATATGTAATATATATTTTTAATTTGAAGGGTATTCCAGATGATGATTATGAAAATGAAGTCATTATGTAACAGATGATAATATATCTAAATCTTTATGAGAAATGAACCTTTAAAGCTACTCAAATATTTATCTTGTCTTATTAATTGAAGTATCCTGCTGCTTTAAGCTCCTTTTGACCTAGTCACTGCTGCCTTCCAGATTTTAGCATGATACATTAGAAGAGGAAGTAGCCTTTTCAGTCTGTTCAGAAAATATACATTTTTAGAGACATAAAAGCCAGTTTATAAAATATAGAGCATTTATCTAGAGTTAGTGAACCCTCTAAAGGGAATAGTAATACAAAAAAGCAATTCTTAGAAGAAGATAGCATCCTGCACTACATTTGAATGAATTTTATAACAGCGGAAAGAAAATTAATCTTCTTTTAGTTATTTTTATTTAACCATATCCTATTTGAAGGTTTTTATTGAAAGCTTTGCTATTAGCCTGAAATTTATGCTTATAATTAGCACTAAGGCTCAGTATCTCTAAAAAAATTATATCTGCTCATCTTGTGGATACTATATTGCACATTATTTCCCAAATAGTATCTATCATTCCAATTTGAACAGAAACTGTATCTTTTGTAATAGAGCAAGTCTCCCTATGATAGTGAAAGATTGGCAGACCACAAAGCTAACAATATGGTGCTTAATGGAAATTGAATTAACATGATATTAGAATTTATGTCAATTAGGCTTAGTAGAATCTCTTGTTCAGCTATTGTTCAAGCAGCAACAAAGAGAAAAAAATGTCTCTTTTTTACTGGAATGGAAACATTCTTATTCATGTGTACTGGATAGCATTTTGTTCACAGATCAAAATATCAACTAGGTTTAAAGGAAATATGAAATGAGATATCTCTGTTTTCTATCTATCCATCTAACTAATCTATCTAATCTATATACTGTATCTATATATCTAATAGCAGCTTTCTTTTGATGACAAGAGAAACTATATAGTTTGCATAGTAATAAAGTTTTATGCTTTATCTTCTTGGGCATAATGTATTTATGTATTTCTTTTTCAATAATGTTTTATGTATTTTGCATTATCAATATCATTTTATCGTTTAATATATGGAAAATGCTTAGTGTTAAATATCTTAGCTTAAGGAGTCCACATATCTCAGTGAGGAGTGAGAATGAAATAATTAAAGGGCAAACCCTTAACTTGCTGCAGCCAGGAGAGGTATTTGCTGCTGGAATCCAGGTAGTACCATAGAGTCAGAGATGCTTTGGGAGCACTTGATCAAGTTGTACCAACCTGGCAATAGTTTTCTTCAAACCCTAAGCACAAATGATCTGTAAAATCCCTGTCACTACACTGTGCAAATAAAATTTTACATGAGGACTCAAAACCCAGTAAGCTACATGGATGGCACACTCCTCACTTAAGAAACTGACAGCCATGCCAAGAATTACATAAGAAGCCTATAGAAGTAAATACTTAACTACGTAATTGCATTGCACAGAACTGCACAGTAGCTAGTAGTCATAGGCTTAGCTAACATTATGTAGTTAACCAAGAAAGACACTAATCTTTTTTGAGCTTTGAATACTGACCAATGATATAAATTAGGAATCATCTGCAGTTTGTATATCGATCTTCCCAAAGCTAATTGGTTTGAGACACAGTGCAAGAAAGTATCAGAAAATAATATCAAACCAGTTTGAGACGAGCAGCGAATATGGATATCAACTGGATATAAGTTAAAAATTGCATCAATTTTTTTCAAGTGAGAAGGGTTTAAAAATAATCAGAATCACTTTATATATTACCTGTATTTTTATATTTAAATATTTCTGAATCAATCATTTAATAAACTGCATGTGGTTCTAATATGTTTTCAGTTATTACCAATAAAAATTTTTGTTGAGTCTTTAAAAATAAAGGCCTGAGTTAAAGAACTCTTTCCAGTATTTCAGGACACAACAGAAAATTGATAGTCCAACTCTTTGGTGTCAAGATTAAGTAGAAAAGGTAGGTGGCCCCTTTAAAGCATGCTACTTTATGCATACCCATTCCAGTACAAGTGAGCTACACATTATACCCATATGATGCTAGATAATCTCCCTTCAATTTTTACTTTTACTTCCTCATTCAGTGATTCCTCTGAGAGTTTTCCTGCTGCATTTATACATGTAGTAGCCCAGAGTCTAAATAGTATAATAAAAAGCCATATCTTTATTTTTTCTCTCATTACAAATGCAAAGATATAGAGTAAAAGCTTTATAAGGCATGCCAAAGATAGGGACACAATTGGATCATTTCTTAATGCCCATCTTAGGACTGATTCTCTGCTAATGCAATAATAAGTCACTAAAGAGAAGTGTGTCCTTATGAAAATCACTTTTGCATGTTTCCTCTCTAAAATATGACAAATAGTAGCATTATTTATATTGCCAATAACTGAAATAATGCCAGACTTTTGAGATCCTCTGTAAATGTTTATTGAATTAGTGAAGGAATTAAGCCAACCAAATATTCTGTTCCTATGTGAAAATGATGCTAATATTTGATTGTCAATAAAACCAAAGCTTTAGGCTATAATTATGGAGGAACAGCTATTAGTAGCACTGTGGTATATGTTGTCTCTCCAGCCTATGATGGAACCAATGAATTGTATTCTTACCTGCTCTGTGTAGGAAATAAACTGGAACAAATTAAAATTAAACATGTTATCACAGACCCCATAATATATTAAAGCAATTTAATTAAAATGTCTGGGGACCCAATACCTAATATGTGCAGAGTGTTTATAAAAATGAATGAGACCTTTTAACTGTATACTCTAGATGGGGGACAAGATGCAAAAATCTGAAGTTAAGAGGAATAAATTTTTAAAAGTGTCATTAGATGGCAAAATAATTAATATTGAAATGAGGGTCCATATTTAGTTACTGCATTGATTTGGAAATATGAGCGATTATATGTGGTCTGCAGTTGTGCTCAGAGACTTCTAAGAGAACAAGTTCTTGAATGATTTACATTTGGCTACTGAATCATTTAGCTAAGTTTATATTGTAGCACACATTGTAATTACCAGTTAATATCATACTGGATCTATTTAAATACTGAAGAACTTTGAAACTATAGTCCAAGAAACCAAGTATAAATTGGTACTTCCAGCTGAAAATTGGAAGTGGCTTCTTAAGAAACATTCCTGCTATATATACTGACGCATATCCTGGCACCTTGGCAAGGATATGGACAGTTGCAATCCCATCCAGTTATGCTGTATAAATGTAAACTTCTGTTTCCTTTCAAGCTTTGGAAATATCAAGCAAACATTATATATATACATATATATGTATACACATATGTGTGTATGTAACTATATAAGTATTTTGTGTGTATATATAAATATATATGTATATATAATTTCACTGAAATGACCAGAAAGTCCTAAGAAGATGGAAGATCATAAAGGTCATGATCCAATGAAAACAAAAATTTATGGTTTTTATGTGTCTTGAAATATTTTTATTATTTATTTGTTTACTAAGTTTAATAAACATGCTCCAGTTACTAGATATTTAGAAACATAATGCAGAATATAGTTTCACAAAGTTGATGTGCTATTGAGATTTTTATCCCTAAGGGGAAATAAAATCTATGTAACTTATTCAAAAGTTATGACATGATTAATGCTTGGTTCAGATAAGAGAATTTTTTTTAGATTGAATATGTAGGTCAATGCATACAACTGTATTTAAAGGGCTCCCTCCCTTTGTTAGTTCAAGACTGATATCAAATGAAGAAGCCCAACCTGATACTAATTCAACCAATGTGAGTATAAGTGCCATAAGCATTCACACAACTACTTTTCTGGAAATATATTTTAGTGATCCTACATTGTTGAAACTAAACCATTGAAATGGAGGAAGAACAATTTTCTGTAGTGGGTAGTGTGTGACAAGAGTATAATCAACAGCATTGTAGATTGCTGGCTAGTGAAGTCATGAAGGCTGGCTGAAAGCTACAATAGGATGGTTGGACACTAATAGCCACCGTGATGTTTCAGCAATCACTGAGGTAATGGAAGAGCTTTCAGTTTTCTTGGACATTGATTTAGTTTAGTGACAATAATAGCATTGGTAAGAAAAATAACACTAAAAGTTAATGTGGCAGAGTGATTACTCGGTGCCAAGAATTGTTCTTAGCATTTGATACACATTTTCTCTATTGATTATTTCCACTAATTCTATTTTGTATTCCTACTTTTAAGAAAAACTAGGAGGTAATTAGTTGTTCAAGATCCCAGGATTAGAAAATAATAGTGATAAAACCAAGGGACTTGACATAAGCAGCATGAAGCCGTTTGCAATTACACACACATACACACACAAAACAATGCATTTTGCCAAATTTCTCTCTTTAAATGTTTATTCTCCTTATATTATTTCTAAATCCAGAAATATCATTAACTAGAAGAGATCATATAACAAGCCATACAAATTTATTTATATTCTAATGCTGATGTGATGAATAATGCATTTTATTAAAACTGAAGAATCAAAATCATATGGGAAGAGTTTAAACATAGCTATTAATGATTCTTAAAAATTCCTAATATTTCATAACATTTTGATGTAAATGATGAATAAAGTATTGGAAAGAATACAAGCCTTCAACTATCTTCCCATGACTCTTTTCGGAGGTAAGTGGTTGGAGTTCAGTGTTGGATCTGTACTTCTACACATGGTAAATTCAATATGTATTTCTGCTTATTTCAATACTGTGACACATGTGTTCTTCAGAGGAGGAAAAGCATGAATGTATAATAAGTTTATATACCTAGATACATGCTATATCAGTTTCTTATTGCTCTTGTAAAACAATTACCACAGACTTGGTGACTTACAACAACACAGATTTTATTCTATTTCAATTCTGGAGGTAAGAAATCCTAAAATGAAGGCATTGGCAAGTTTGTGCTCCTGCCAATGGAGAATTATTTCCATGCCTTTTCCAACTTCTAGAGGCCACCCACATTCCTTATCTCTTAGTCCCTTCCTGCATCTTCAAATTTCTCTCTGTGACCTCTGTTTTTGGTGTCACATTTCCTTTTATTAACTCTCACTTTCTGCTCTCCATCTTTAAAGACCCTTGTGATTACCTTGGGCCCATCTGGAAAATCCAGGATAATCCTCCCATCTCAAGATCTTTTACCATGTAAGTTACCATATCCACAGGTTCTAGGAATTAAGATGTGGACATCTTAGGGGACAGTGTGCATTATTCTGCCTATCACATATGGAAAGAAAGATAATTACAAGGGCAAATTATCCTAGATCTTAATTTCCTACAAAGACTTTCTTTCATCTCTAAAGCTATGGGACATTAGCAGTTACCCTCAGCCACTTTATTCCTACAGCTTTACCATTGAGGTAAGTTGGAATTTGGCAGAATTCCCTCATTTAAGATCCCAATGTGAAGGTTATTATTATTATTATTTTAGGAGGTACCAGGGATTGAAGCCAGGACCTCATACATGGGAAGCAGGTGCTCAACCACTGAGCTACATCTGCTCCCCATGAAGGTTATTTTTTAATAATGGATTTAACTAGTAAGAAACAATTGGAAAAAAGCAGATTATAATGCACTCTACTGCATTTGTTTGACAGCCAGGATTATCATACTTTAAAATATAGGAGGCAAGAGGTTCTGGAAAGGGCCACAGATGACTTACAGGCATGATGAGATTATAGCCAGCTGGGGAAAAACATTAGGAAGCACTCACTTAAACTAAGAATCTCACCATGTTGTTCCTTCATTATCTCACATTATCCCACTGCTTTACATTCCTTAAGGTTCTCTGCCTCATATTTCAAATGTTTATCATCCATGTGTTAACATGGCATAAAATGTCTTTCATGATATGTACCTTTCTTGAATCTTCTACTCATCTCTCTTTCACATTCTTATATTCTACATACCAGTACTTCTGACGTAAGCAATTTAGAGAAAAGGTAGGTTTTCTTTTCTAAAATTTGGCAAGCATTTGTAGCATTGTGTTCATAGTACTTTCAATAGCAAGCAGTGATTTGAAAATGGTAACCGGGATTTTATAAATATGGATCAGATATTTCTCATTAAAAAATTATCTAGTGCTTATTCTGTGCCTTACAGAAACATTATGTTATGTTTCTTGATCCTCATAACTCTATAATGAACTAGGTGGCAGAAAGGTTAAGTAAGTTTCTTAACTCATATTTTACCAAATTATGTTGGCATGGGAATTTTAACTAATACTTAACTTAAAAATTAATATTCTTTTCACTATAGTCTACCTAATAATCATTTAGCCTAACTCAAAAGAAAAGTGAGGAACTGAATGCTTAAGTAACTTGCCCTTTCCCATATCATTTGCATAGCTAAATTTACGCAGAAAATTAGCTAAATAAGAAATTTCACTCTAAGGACCAGAAGAAAATGAACATGTGACTAAGCACACATAGTACCTAGCTCATCTATGATTTCTATAAATTTTCTTCAGTTATTTTTCTTCTAATCAAATATGGAAGTACTACTACCCTAAAATGCCAGATTTCCCCAAATCCTTTTTCAAATCTAATGCACATAGCCTTGCATCTCTTGAGATGAGACCAGACTATGTTTTCTGTTTTCTTGCTGGTAGGCACAGGTGAGATTTGTTGTTGTGATTGTTGTTGTTTTGTTTTTGTACTTTTGCTCTAATTTTATATTAAATGACTGTTCTTTGCATTAGTATGACACATGAAGAAATTTATTCCACAGGTAGACTATAACTGTAGCCTAGTCTTAATTCAGGGGCTTTCAAACTGGAGTCTACCAAACTGGGTCTGTAAATAGAATTTGGGGGAAGGGGACTCAGGAATTTGGATGAGAGAAAAATGCATCCTTATTTTTACTCTTTACTGTCCTTTTAATGAAATTTAACATTTCCTTTGATGTTAAATATAGGCAATAAACCACAGTAATGCTAGCAGTTCCAATGACTTTGTTACCAATAAGAGTCAGATATATCCAAGTTACAATTAAGCCATTGCAGTTATTAAAAATATTTTGAACATGCACCACTTTGAAATTATGGGAGTTGTTAATTGTTACTATGTTAACTACATATGTAGGTTATTTGTTGTTACTATATTGACTATATTTCAGTATAATTATCATCCTTTGTTATCCTGTGTCTATTATTTTATATGCATAAAACATTAGAAATACATAAGTTTCATGAGATTGCCAAAGATATCTATGGTTAAAAAAATTAGTAATTGTCTACTAGGAATTTACACATAAAATATGATCAGCACCCTTAGCTTGTTCCAGTTCTGTTTTCAGAGTTGGACATGAAATGGAAATATGAATTACCATATATGAATTACCAAATATGTTCCTTTTATTTCTGAGAACTGGTCTCAAACCATCAATGCCATCCGTCACAAAATAGGGAATTTATTTACTAACTAGTTTTGGTATGCTTTCACTTTTATTTTTATGAGAAGCCACTGAACTAATTTTCCATTGTGTTGCCACAAGGTAACGCATCTGCTCACAGGCTCTTTAGAGTTCAGTAAAGCTAATGGTTTTGTGTACTGTAATGCATTAAATCTCCCACATTGTTTTCTTTAATTGGTAGCACCACTCCAGTTTGAGAAACACCAGTATCATAAAACTGTATGCAAAATCCTAGAAGAGGAATGGAGATGAGGCATCAGTAGTGGAAGGACTCAAAGTTAGGAAGCTGAGACAGCATTACCATGTAGTTGCTTGGGGCTCCTCACAGCATGGATGTGAGAAAAAAGAAACAGGCAGAAGTAGTACTGCCTTTATTATTTAGCCTCAGAATCCTGTGATATCGCTTCTGATGTTCACCCCCACCCTGGTTCAAGGAGAAGAAACACAAACTCCACCTTTTCATGGGAAGAGTGTCAAAGTCACAAACAAAAAGAGCATGTATAATGCGAGTAGTTGTTGAGATAGTCTTTGGAAAATGACACCTGCCACACTCACCTTCTGTGAGATTTGCTTTCTTATCTGCATGAGGCTAGGCTTATCAGAATTTTTTTAAAGCTTCCTTCAAGCCACTCATATCTATTTTACTGCTATGGTACCATATTTCATATGAAGTTTATCTACAAGTTTTAATACCCATGGGCTATACAGGGAAGTGCAGAAGACCTCTCTATTCTCAGATTTCTCCTAAACTTATATGGGATTTATCCTTCTCCCACTGTACTAAACCCCAGGGGATGCAAGTGTTGGGTCTTTCTTCAGGTACCATCACCCTCCAAAGACTAGTAGTTTCTCTGGCTCTTCTCTTCCTACCTGGTTGGGAAAATGTCTAATGTATTCCCATAAGGTCTTCCACGCTCTTATATTATTTATATTTTTCTGTGTTATAAATGGTCAGTCTGAATCCTTGAAATATTTGAACCATTTTTCCTCCTTCCAAATCTACATTTGCACAAATAAAAAGAGCATTCATGTAAACCATGGACTATAATTAATAGTACGGTTATAATAATGTTCTTTTGTCAATTGTAACAAATATACCACAGTAATACAAGGGTGTTATTAATAGGGGGAATAAATGGGAACTCTGATTTTTTTTGCATAATTTTCTGTAAACCTATAACTTCTCTAATAACAAACAAACACAAGAACATTCAAAACCTGTCTGAACTATAAATTTTAAAATCCTATTTTGGAACTCAAAACCAAGAATTCGATTATTTGTTCATATTCTGTTCTTAGTGCTCTCCTTTCCCAGGGGCAATAAACTCAGTTTTATTTTATTTTATTTATTTTATTTATTTATTTATTTTATTAGGAGGTACCAGAGAGTGAACCCAGGACCTCATACATGGGAAGCAGACACCCAACCACTTGAGCTACATCCACACTCTCAATAATATTATTATTATTATTATTATTATTATTATTATTTGAGGTACTGGAGCCAGGGATTGAATCTGGGACTTCTTATGCGGGAAACTGACACTCAACTACTGATCCACATTGGCTCCCCTGAGTTGTTTTATTCGTTTGTTCGCTTGTTATTTGCTTTTGTTTTTAGGAGACACCGGGACCAAACCCGGGACCTCCCATGTGGGAAGCAGGCACTCAACTGCTTGAGACACATCTGCTCCCCCCTCAGTATTATTTTAATGGTGGAGGAACCGCAGAGTAAAAAGGAACTAAGGAAAAGAAAAATCAATTGGATAATATTTCACAATACTATCCTGCTTTATTTATATGTGATATATTGGACAATTATATTAGTCAATTGGACAAAAATACTATGAATTATATTGACCATTATACTTTTTATCACATTTGGTAATGAATAAACTTCCATTTAACTAATATTTTATCAGTAGGTAACTTAAATACACTAATCTAGTTCAAAGAGACATGAAAATTTCTAATATCATTTACAGTTTTATTAGTTTAAAATATAATTAAATGATCTCTACTTTGTGTAAATATTGAGGTTATGCCACATTTCAGAGAATCCCAGTAACTATTTATAATGGAATTTGTATCAATTTATAAAGGAATTCAATCTAAACAAGACATATTTAATAAGGGTTGATTTTTACATTACATCATCCTTTCCTGATATAATTTGATGTGACTTCTATTTGTTTTGTTACTGTATGTCATGATATTGTCTTAATATATGAAATATTATGTTCAAATTTATCCAAGAATAGATATAATACTTTCCTTGCCGGTTGGATGGGTTTATGCTAAAATGTAAATGTTAATTGTCAAGTCCTGTCAATAGGAAATTATGAGATTATCCTGGGCCTCATCATTGATTATTTTGCCACTCTCTTTAAAGTCTGGCCCATATAAGTTATGTGTGGGTAAAATCTCTGTGATTATTTTAATTAGAATCTTACTTAAACACAGAGCAGATAGTTATAGGTATAAACTTGGAGGCTTAGTCCAATCAGACAATGACATTTCTAGAAAGTTTTCAACTATAGCAGATGAGATATATACTCAAAACAACTCTATTAATATAAAGTAAAAGTAATTATTAAAGAAGGCTCAAGAGAGTTCTGAAAAAAATATGACAGAATAAGGAAATGAGACATTTCTTAGACTTCTGGTTAGACTGACTATCCACTTGCTGAGCTCCCAAACAGATAAGGAGATATCAGAGATGTTAAAATAAATTTAAAAAACAAAATAAAAACAAAAACACTAGACAGTAAATGTAGTAAATAAGACACTCCAGTCTGTAATGCGTTTTCTAAAATAACAGTTCTCAAAATATTGTCTTCAGAATTCCGAGGTCGCCTAAACACTCTCATGTTATCTGCAAGATCAAAATTATTTTCATAATAATACGAAGATATTGTTTGCCTTTCTCACTGTGTTTATATTTGAACTGATGGTGGAAAAGCAATGTGGTAAAACTGCTGGTGACTTAAAAATCAAGGCAGTGAAACCAAACTACCCGTGGTCATTGCATTCTTCACAGCCATGAACTTGCAGGGAAAAACAAACAAAACAAAACTTCACTTACGAATGTCCTCAATGAAGCAGTAAAAATGATCATTTTATTAAATCTTAACTCTCAAGTATACACTGTTTTAATATTACATGTGATGAAATGTGAAGTACTGGTAAATCATTACTGCTGTATAACAAAGCATGATAATTCTCCCAGGGAAACACACTTGGGTAATTGTCTGCGTTGTGATCAGAACTAGCTACTTTTTTCCACGAATACCGTTTCTACTGACAGAAAAACATGGTTATTCAGGGCTGGGTATTTGGCAGATATTTTCTTGAAAGATAGAAAGTGAGCCTGCTGCTTGAAAAATGACATCTGATGGTAATTGTTGCCAATGATAAAATTCAGGCTATCAAATGAAAATTAGAAATTTGCAAAACTTGTGTCAACCACTTTGAGACTGACACTTCCTAATCCATAAATACTCTTTGATGGGATTGGTGGTGACTCTAATGAATCATATTTTTAATATTTTGTAATGAAATGTGTCAACATTTGAATGATCTGCATAACTCAGTAAACCAATACTTTACAAATGACCTGTGCAAGATGTTAAAAAACTTCCATGGGTAAATGATCCATTCAAAGTGCAAGATAAACCAATGATTTTAATGAAACAAAATACCAAAAAAAAAAAAAAAAAAAAAATCTGTTGATATGTTTTCTGATTCCACATTTCAACTGCTGTTTAAGAAATTACCAATTGTTAAGTTTTGGTGTAGTACTAAAGAAGAATATCCCAAATTATCTGAAAAAGATTTTTAAATTATTCCTCCCTTTTCTAACTATGTATCTGAGACTGAATTTATTCATATACTTCAATCAAAGAATGTATCATAACTCCAAGAATGCAGAAGCTAATATGAGAATCAAACTATCATGTATTAAGACAGATACTAAAGAGAGTTGCAAAAAATATAAAACAATGCTCTTATGAAGTTTTTAGTTTCAGAAAATATGATAAGTTTTCATAAGATCATTCCTTGTTATTTTAAAAGATTCCATTAATAGATATTTTTAAATTTCCTAAATTCAATTCTAATATAGTATCAATAGATATAACCCACATAAACAAAAATTCTTGGGAACCTCAATACTTTTGAACAGTGTAAAGAGATACTAAGACAGAAATATCTGCAAACCATTGCTCTATACAATTTTGTTTCGTTTATTGGTTGGGAAGATAGTTGACATATCTAAACTATATGACAACTGCTCCCTCCCGGGTATTCTTTCCATCCTTAATTCTTATAATATTATTTTCTTCTGATTTTAGTTCTATACCTTTCAGTACTCCTTTCTAGTCTCTTCTCCATATTTTAAAATTTGGGGTTTCCTAAGGTTTCCTCCTGGTCTTCTACTATTTCTTCATTAAATTCTTCTGGGGTGACTGATGTGAGAGACAATTAACCTGTGCCCCATGTAGTCATACTAGGAAAGTCAAGAAAGCAAGTTGACTGCTCTTTACCTGTCATTTTTTCAGGGCTGTGTTTTCACTGAGAAACTCTGAAGGATGAGGAGATATCGTTCCCCAAACCATGGGTAAACTGGCCTCTTCTTCTTATATGAGTGGTAGACTCCTCAAGCTCAATGCTCCTCTCCTGTAATGCAACCTACAATGTGTGTAAGCATCCATCATGAGTCCTTTGTGTCACCCTGTGGGACCTGGATGTCATGGAGAACTGGTAGAAGTGGACGTGAAGGTCTGGCTACTACTGTTTGTCTCTTTCCCAGCAACTACAAAACTGTCAGGCCAATTTGGTTGCTTACAAGTTGGATAAGATTTTAGACCTTTCATAGTTCTCGACAGGGGCCTCTTCCTCCCTTATTATTTCCCCTAACATTTAGAGTGATGGCTCCAAAATTTATAATTTTAGGCAGGATTAATCTCCCAGCTCCAGATTGCCTAAAAGAACAAATGAAAAAAAGGTACAATCCATGCCTTATTTGCCCAAAGCCTAATTATATCAGATAATTAAAGTTCCTCCATGATTATAAGTTCCTAGAAGTAGGAATCATTCCATATAGATCTTCTCTGTTTTTTGCAGGCCTAAATTTGGTATCTGGTCACAGTTATACTTCAGTAGGTCCTTGTTAAGTGTGAGTTATCACTGATAACATTTCCTTCTTTGTTGCCCTAGTAGCACCTAAGAATTCCCAAGCAATAGTTCATAAAGTAAATCACTTTCCCAGATCCCTCAGTTTCTTTATTTTGTTTCTTGTCTTCCATATTTCCAGAGGTGTAATTAAATTAGCCCTGATAGTTTTTCACAAGTTGCAGCCACAGCCCATAGCCTTATCAACAGTGTACCCCTGAGAGTATCTGGAAACATAGTTGAGCAGAAAGCTGAAGCCAGACCTGTTCAAATGCACCAAATGTGACATTTTGGCCCCCAGAGAGTACTCAAGGTTCACTCAAGGTGACCTCACCCCAAAGTCAAACCTTACTGTGGAGACATTACCCCTTAGTGAAGATGAAAAAATAATATCCCATATAATGATTTTGTAGCCATAGTTTAAGAATTTTTATTATTAATAATATTTTCCTTAGTGAAAAAATAATGGGACTTTAATATCATATTTAAAGATTTGGTAGAATCTCAGGAGGACTTTAATAAGATATTTCTTCAGATTACCAGGAAATTTTCTTTGAGCAGAAAAGCAACTACACAAAGGCAAAGACTGATTTGAAATGACGACCAGATAACATTAATGAGGAGTCACTTTCCAGATCAATAAAGTACTCTGATTTCTTACTGTATAGTCTTGCAGAACCAACCTTTATGTCCTTCAAACCAGGATTCCACCTTTCAGGTGTCTGTCCAGTTTGGTTTTGTAGTCCTTGTGACTTCTACAGGTTTTTTTTTTGTAGTTTCATGAATCCCCACTCTGCTCTCTACCACTGCTAGAAAACACTAGTTCATAACAGTTATGAAGATCAGACATATTCCAGAATGCAAAATCAATCCTTAATTTTGTCATGACATTGATAGAGAACCCATTGCTTATCAGAAGACATTGACCTGGCTATTATTCTAACTTCAATCTTTGTTTGAAATTTAGAAAATTTGAAGAGTAGAGAAAAATAAAAGATATGATCCCACAGTCCCAAAGCAAAATTATCATTTTTGAATTCCCTTAGAATATTTTGTATCATTTCTGTATTAGTCTTAAATGTGTTATCTTACATTTTATTTTACATTTGAAATTTTTCCATGTTGCTAAATAATCTTTATAAGAACCATTTAAAAATCTCTACTAATAAGATGTCACCCAGTAAATGTATTACATTGTATTTAGCAAACCTTATTTTCTAAGACATTTGTGCATGTTCTATAATTTAAAAAATTAATAAACAATAGAGTGAGATTACTGGATATGACAGCTCTTGAACATTTGTTTATTAAAAAATTAAGTAAATGCTATTTATTTAAAATATAACTTGTTAAAATGAATGACATTCACACAATGTTATATTTAGAAGATATTGAAGTATATACATACATTTATACAGGCATGTCATAAATGTATATACACACACACATACACACACATATTTATATAGTGAAGTTTGTCTCCTACCTCAAACAATTATTCTCTTTGGAAGAAACCAAAGTTTTTACTTCCTTGCTTACCCCTCCACAGATAAATATTTTATGTATAAACAACCAAATACTAGGTCTCTTTCTGTCTCTCAGTCTCCCTCTCTCATATGCACATGTGCACAGTCATATGTGTGAATATTTTCCCCATTTTAATATAAAAGGTAACATTTTTCATAATGTTGTACATTGTACCATTCTTCACTTAAAATTCTATGTTGAGATCATATTTTCTCAATATATAAAAAGACTCCTCTTTATTTCATTTTATAGTGACAAAAAATGTCAGTGTTTTAATTAAATCCTTAAAAATAGACATTAAGCTATTTCTCAATTTTGCTATCACAATGGTGCACTGAAACACTTTGTGCATGCATCATTTTGAACATGTAAGTATATATTTTTAGGATAAATCCAAAAAGTGAAATTGTTGGATCAAAGGATATGTTCATTTGTCATTTTCATAATTAACGCCAAGTTATCTTTATTAGAGGATGTAACAATTTACAAATCCACCAGCAGTAGATGAACCTTACACCAACATGTGTTAACAAAATTTTTGTTTGTTTGAAACTGCTAAGTGAAAAGTGGTATGTCAGTTAAAAATATATATATATCATATTCCTGTTATTTTGATGGAAATTGCACTTTTAAAAGACATGTCGAAGAGCCAATATTATTTAATTTCCATTGAATTATCTCTGTCCTCTTTGCCCAATTTTCTACCTAGAGATTGTTATTTCTGTCCTTAATTTATAGAAGTGCTTGTATTTTATGGATTATAGCTCTTAGTTTATAACATGAGATAGAAATGTATTTTCCCTATCTGCCCTTTTCTTTCGACATGGCTTATATCAGGTTTTATATAGTAAAGTTTATAAATCTTTCTCTTAATTTTACATGAGGACATAGTAAGGCTTCCCATCTTTAGGCTAAATTGCTTCCAAATGAGTTTAGGCAACACACTAAACTTTTATTATGTGGAAATTATAGAAGCAGCCCTAGTCTAAATCTGAGAGGTAGTTCTCTGAGGAATCATCTCTTAATGTGCAGTGGCAGATTATTTTCTCTTACTAATATGTATATTCTCTTATCAAACTGTGCTGAGTTTGTTTGTCATGCTTCTTCTCACTCTTTTTCCTTATAATTTGGATTCTGAGAGTGTTGCAAATAAGTGACAATTGCCATTTTTCCCTCATTGATTTCTTCATATTTTATGTTTCTTCCTCCCCATAATCTGTTGCCTTTTTTTAGCCATAGATATATAACATTTTCTACTATTTTATTTGTGGGTAATTTCCAAATGATGAATATTGTTGTTTTTTCTAGGTGCCTTCAAATATTGTTACCCATCCAATGGGATTTCCCCCTTTATTGGAAATCATAAGGAATAAATTATATTTGTGTATAACTGAAGTACAAGTTTTAAAAATTAAGCCATGGGAAGTATAAGAACTTTATAATAAAAGTAAAAAGAACTTAAATGCATCCTTTATTAACAGGAAATTTATTTTGATAGTTTTTTTTTTTTTTTAGGAAGTCCTTGGGTTTGAACCCAGGACCTTGTACATGGGAAGCAGGTGTTCAACCACTGAGCTACAGATGTTCTACCCTTAATAGGTTAATATTTAACCACTGCCAACTGTTGGACTACACATTCATATACATGTGCAATAATTATTTTTTTCCCAAATTATTCTTCCTTGTTTTACTACTTCCTAAACCCAGATAATTTTTACATTTCTTTGCTTGTTTTTAATTTTGGCAATGTTTTTCATTTTAAGCTATACTTAATTGTCAAACTAATACGAAATATTCTCTTTATTCCTTTTCATTTTTCTGCTGAGATGGTTATTCTTCATGTCAAATTTTAGTAAATTTAGTAAAGTTGATTCTAGAATACCAAGTGGTTAATCTTTCAGGTTTGCTTCTCAGTTTACCATATCAGACTAAATAAGGATCAAATACATTTTGCAGACTTAAACTGCCACAAATCCTATTTAACGCATATTGGAATAATTTTAGGAAGAGAAAAAAAATTTCAGAATATATTACATGAATTATATACCAACTGCAGGAACACATACAAATTAAAATAGTGAGCTACTTGAGAAAACAAATGAAAATGTAAAAGATAAAGAGACTGGAATGAAATAACCATTGAAGCCATTCAAGAAATTTAACACCAATGGACAAGTCTTCATACTTCCAAATGCTAGGTGCTAATTCAAAATGTAAGTGATCACATAAATAATTCACTCTCCTTCATCAATATAGTTAATGATTCCATTTTATTTTTAGGGCAATTTTTATTCTGTCCCTATGATGATTTAAATTTTGAGAGTAGTCATGGTGAATTCTATCAATTTCTCCTAATTTCTTAATTTGATTAATGTTGTGGCTTGAAAATCAAAATTAAGAATAATTTTTGACACTAGTTTGTGGTATCTGAGGCATTATTGTCTGTCCACCTGTAGAACTCATAGTCCCAATTTCCTTTAAATTAGTTGCTTTCAAGTGGTTTGCTCAGTCTATAAAATGATAAAAACAAACACATGGTCCCTTGAACATTTTTAAATTGACACAAAATTTTATATCATAACTTTAAACACTTGTTAAATGTGTAATTTTTACATAATAGGTATCTTATAAATACTTTAAATACAGTCTCTTCATAAGATGTAGTTCCAGGTTTATCTCTCTCAAATTTTGGAATATTGTACTCCATATAACCTAGTTGACAAAGCTAGTCATCAATTTTAAACTTAAGCTTCAAATGAGACTTACTTTACATCTAAACATTCTGATTTTAGTTTTCATTGCAAAAGAATGTGTTAATATTCACCCCCATTATAACATGATTAGTATTTATAAGTATTCTACTAAAATCTAGAAGGAATTATGTACAAGATGGATAAAACTATGTGAACATTGACATAAGGCACATGTTGAGAATGATGGAGCCTCCTTTAGCCCAATCTTTGTTTGGTTGCAAAGATAAGAGCTACTCAGCTGACCCATTTACCCTCCCAGCTCTATTATGTAATCAGGAAACTTCAGGTGGGTGACAACCATTATACATTTTTGTCTGTATATTTTACAGCAGATAGCCTACCCTAACTAATGTAGTTCAAGACTCCTCCAATACTAATTATACTATTAAGGCTTCCTAAGAATACACTCTGCAGTAGCAAGATAAGGAGTTATTGGCCACAATTCTTTAAGACTGTGTAAAGCCTCTTTCTTTAACTGTTGCATGTAAGCACTCTACCTTTATTGAAAATTCCCTGCTTCTAAGGCCACTTCTTATGATAAAATGTCTCCCATACTGCAATAGCTGGGGTTCAAATTAGCCATTTGCTGACTCAATAGGTGTAGCTCTTTAATTGTTTTATACCCAATTACATGCTTGGCATATAGTGGATTTTCAATTGTGAATAAAAATGAGTGAATGAGTAATGATGAACAAAGGTCAGAAATAATTCATCATGATTCTGAACACAAAACCTGTGTTCAGCTCACAGAGCCTAACAATTTATGCCAAAGCATTTACCACAATATTTATTTCAATTATTTCCTCATTTCTCTTTCTTTTTGTTAGTTAGGAGACCCTCATATAGAAGATGATAATCTTTCAAATCCATTGACAGCTCTTTGGGAGGGGTTATTAAGGAAATATATTAATGCTATGTCCTGGGAAAATATTTCCTTTCCTCATTTTTAAGCATAGGTGATGAAAGAGCACAAGATAGGGAGATTTATGAGACTGACATTATGATTCCTTCTCCATCACATCATCCCAGGCCTTCTCTTCTCCAAAAGAAACCTTCTTTAAAGAAGTACCGTTATTGAAAGCAAAACATAATTTTTGTTAGAATAGGAACAACTGTAAAATACTATTTAGCCCACTAAACAGAAGTAAAATAAAAATTTTCATGCTCAATGATCTTTTCAAGATGATGTCATGTTATATTTTTATATTATTAGATAATAATATGTACCTCAAAATTGATTTATACCATACATTAAACTTTTAGAAAAATTCAGTGGAAAAAATTCTTAGTAGACATATAAAGAAACCAACCTCTATAAGTTTTTGACCATGTAATAAATTTTCATTAGTTTTCTTTAAACAAATCCCCCCCCCCCTCTCTGTGTGTGTGTCTATCCTACCCCCCTCTCTATAAATATTTATTATATGTTTACTCTTTGCAAACCTCAGTTCAATAATTTTGGGCACTGCAAAATACATGGCATGACTTTAGGGAATATGTAATTTCATGGAAAGACAAGACATAGCTAAAAAATATGTATCTATGAGCAATTCAGAGAAAAGTTAAATATGGCTATGCCAATACTTTGAATTTTTTCTAATTTGAAAAGTTGAATGAAGAGAGTAGGAAGTAGTTCTGGATTGCATTATAGTCAGATGTGGATCAAAAGAAAGGATAACCAGAAATGGATAATATTGAACAGAGATGCCTAGGTTAGGAGAGCACAGATCTAAAGGCTGAGCAATCATTTGGAAAGTAGTGAAAAAGGGGGCAATGCAGGCTTCCTTCATTTTACAAAAACCAGAAGTTGGAAAAGATGAAAATGGAGCATTTTTCTTGATAAGGAAGAGCAAATAGTAGGAAAACTAACCTGCAAAGAAGGTAAAGAAATTGCACAGGATATGCAGGAATTACTAGGCTATGTAATATTAAATTATAAAAGACTGAATCTAGCCAAAATATTTTATGGAATATGAGCCTTAACTAAACAGACTTTTTGGTTTCACTATAAAGGAAAATATTACTGACCAAAATCATTCTGGCCATGAGTAAAATTTTACCCAAAGAAAATGGGACAATATATCTAACGTGGATGAAACCCAAATCATTTCTATCTTCCTACCTTCTTCAATCTGATCTTCTCCTATAGATGTCCTGGATATTCCTCACACATGCTAAGTAGACTCTATCTAGGATGTTTTCACTTGCTGATAATTCCTCCTAAAACATTCTTTCCTTACTTCATTATTTTACTCAGGTCACTGCTCAGAAAGCGTCTTCCAGGAGTGACTTTTTCTCATCAACCTATCCAATACTCCCTTTTCCTTTCACTCTGTTTGCTTTATTCATGGAATTACTCACCATTTAAAGTTTTTAAATATTATTTTCTATTGTTTTACTACCTAATAGAACATAAGCTCTGGGTTAGTAGTGGTAGCTGGAACATTGTGTTTTACTCATTGCAATAATCTTAACACATTGACAAGTGCCAAGTACATGTAGTTTCTCCATAAGAATTTGTTTGATGTGTAGAAGAAACTTAAATGTGTTCTAATATAAGCATTCAGGTAATATGTTAATGCCACTTTGATTCAATGAGTAACTTGATCTCCCTTCTTCCCTGACAAAAGTATAAGAATAAAATCTCCACATTTTCAAATAGATATAATATCCCAGTTTTAAAAAAAGCTCTCCCTCTCAACTTTCCAGCCCTTGCTTGAATGCCTGTAAATGTTTCTTCTCATAGAAATCAACTGAACTTAAAGAGAAAAGCAGAGAAGATATGCTTGGACTAGTTTACAAGAAACACAAATATAATTTTCTAACTCTTTAACACATATACATTAACTTTTCTTCTGATGAAAAATCAAAATGTCACATCTGTCTTTTTAGTGACAATGAAATGATGTTTTCAAATATAAAATATCAGATATTCAAGTTAATTAATGCAATTTTACAGATTTTATGTCATTTGGTAGGAATTATAAGGAACATATTACTGAAACTTCTTTCAATATTTTAGCCTCACTTCAGTACATAAACTTCACTATGGATTGTTCACATTTTTCTGACGTTTTGTAGGTTGAATTGAGGTGGTTTCCTTTAGGTTCTTGGCTATGTTATATAAAAGAATTAAGAACATGCTGGTTTAGTTAGGTCAGTAGTTTATTGAGAAAAATGCGGGAAGAGAAGAGAAATGGGAGAAAATAACAGATTATACCCCCCCAGGTGTAGGTGCAGGCTGCTCCAGGCAGAGAGAGGTTTGGCTTGGGTGGTTACTTTTCAAGCCATTAATTATTCCCGCCCCCCCCCCCTAATGTTCAGAGGAGGGCCCCCAGCTGTTTGCTGTTTTGATTGATTACCCCCACCAGTCAGTTCCACAGAGGTCCCAATGATAAGGCCCCTTGAGGGTATCCGGGACTTTTCCTTGGCTGCTGATGAAATCTCATTCCAAATGGGGCTCTCAAGGCTGGGTTCTTCTAGCAGCCTCCTTGGTGGCCGCCTTTCCCTCAGGGGTTTCCAGGTGGGGCGCCATGGCCACATGTCCCATGGCCCTATTTTTCTGCCAGGTTTTAAACTCATCTTCCCATTCCATAAAGTAGCCTGCCTTAACTTCCCCCTCAGAGAGTTTATACCCTCCCTATTCTTAAGCAGGTGCTGAAAGACAATGGTCATTCTTCTGTAATTACTTCCTGCTGGTTAGGGGCAGTAGACCCTACCTTACAAGGTATAAAACCATCTTGCTACTCTTTTGCTTTGGGGGAAGATGAGTCTGGCACCATGGGAGGAGCTGAATGAAATTCCTGCATGGCTAACAAGGCACTGATTCTGGAAAAAATAAACTTAATTATAATTTTGAAGACACATGGTCCCACTAAAAGGCTGCTGGACCACGAGAGTGAGAAAAGCCAGATGCCTACAGAGGCTGCATACTCCCAAAGCTGTTGGGAAACAGCATTCCTTTTCTTTTCTTTCCTTTCTTTCTTTCCTTCTTTCCTTCTTTCTCTCCTTTCTTCCTTTCTTTCTTTTCTTCTTTTATGCTCTTGGTTAACTCTAGGGAGAGATTATGTTAGACAAGTTGGGTGTGGTACAAATTGCCAACTCCCGTTTTCCCATGGCGGTGGTATTGCTTAGGATAGTTAGGAGAGGTATGAAGAGAGGCACTACCCTGGACATAAACTTACAAAGACAGTACAGGCAACAACAAGACAAGCATAATGGAAAGCAAAATAAAGACAGTACTTAAGAGAGCTATTCCTTTATCTTAAAGGCATGTTCATTAACTACTTATAAAATGAATTAAGTTTACCTAGACTTTAACATGTTCAATATCCTTCTGCATATGATCTAGAATAGAAGAGATGTTATTATATTCATCAGGTATATAGGTACAGTACTTAATACTAATCAATGCAGCTCTTTGAGCTGCAGTTAATAGATCTAGACTCCAGGTTTGCAATACTATATATGTTATCTCTCCATGGGAGCAGGCCATTATGCCAATTGTGCTTAAATTCTACTAACATTACTCTGGTAATCGTTGCTCCACTTGGTATGCCCTTCACACAGCTAGCTTGTTGCAGCACCATTGATCCTAGAGAAAGACTAGGAAGGTAGGCTCCAGTGTTTCACAGGCCTGGTGTATAGTGCCCTTTGGCACTATGAAACAGAGCCAGTCTGGAGGCAAAGCCCACTGTACATCTGGCCATATCGAGCCATCGTGGGCTGCTGCAGAAGTCTGAAACTGCAACATACTCTCAATCCACTTCAGGAGCATAACCAGAGATGTAGTAGATACTTTTATTGTTTTAGGGGACAGTGACCAATCTAGCCAATAATTCAAATGGAGAGCATCATGCAGGGTATTTGGGCCGGGCTTGAATGCACAACAGAGTTTGACAATACTGAAGTCTATCTCTTTTAATCTTCACACTTTCTAAACACTACTAATGCATTGTATAACATATCAAATGAACTTAACTATTTCAGTACTTTGCTTTTTACTTCTATACCTCTACCATGATTATGTTAATTAACAAGGATTTTACTTTAACAGCACAGGAAAAACTATTTTCTTCATTATTTTATGTAAACCTAAGATTCACAATGGAATCAAGGTTATCTTTCTTTACCAACACTTCAATATGAAGATGGAGGTGGCTTCTGACAGGATTCCCTGTTATGAAGTTACTTTTTGTTATTAATATCAATTTAGGTTTCTAATCAATTGTGGCTTCCTGGAATTAGCCATTTAAATGCCTCAGTGTAGAAGATGCCTTTACAAATTCCTTATAACTAACCATAACCACATAGACTGGTTACTTTACCTTAAAGTAAACTTATTAAGTTACAATTAGGGGAGCAGATGTGGCTCAAGCAGTTGAGCAACTGCCTTCCACATGTGAGGTCCCAGGTTCAGTTCCTGCTGCCTCCTAGAGAAGACTAACAGACACAATGAGCTGGCACAACACGCTGATGCAATGAGCTGACACACAAGCAGACACAATGAGCAGGGAGCAGATGTGACTCATGCAGTTGGGCACCTGCCTCCCACATAGGAGGTCCTGGGTTTGGTTCCCGGTGACTCCTAAAGAAGACAAGTGGACACAATGAGCAGACACAAGGCACAGAGACAATGAGCAGTCACAATGAACAGACAATGAGCAGACAGACAAGGGAGCCATCTCAGGGGGAAATTACAATTAGCAACCAAGGAAATTGACCTTATCCATTTAAGAGAGGGCATATCTACATTTCTTTCTTTAACTTAGTTTCATTAAACATGAATTTACAAGTTTCATCATCTTAAAGATTTAATACATATGATGTTATTTTATTTAATTGGTATCCTATAAACCTAGGGAGATAACACCCAAGCTAAATAAAATTGAAACTGAATAGTCTTAAAAGCATTCTGACTGCTAGGTTCTGGAATAAGTATAATTAATTTGTTTTAAAAGCTTCCATAGCTTTCAAGGACTTTTTCTTTACTCATTGAAATTTGGTAATAGGATTATTAACCACCCTTATTTGAAGGCTGTTAAAAGGTATAAATTGGGGAAACTACAGGACAAACTATGATTCTTAATTCCCCAGCCTAGAAGATAGAGTTTTAATCTGTCATACCTCATTCTTAGCCCCATAGCTCTTGCAAAGAGAAATCCCTGTGGGTTGGGTAAGTTAAAGAGCTTAGGATAAACTTTTTCCCTTTCACAATAGTTTCTATATCGAGATTTCTATATGATCTTTCCATCCTGCATAGCCTAATTTGGGCTCCAGAAATACTTATTCACATATATAAGCACATATTTAATTGTACAATTTGAATAGAGCTCTTTTAAGAATTTTCATTTGTTAACTTGATATTACCATCCTGATGTATGAAGATATATACTGAACAAATAGGCAGACACAAATAGAGAATTAGACACAGAAACACACAACTACTGTTACTTATAATTTTCTTACAAAATAAGTTTAACTGTAAGATATTTAAAAGATCTCTTTGAAGCTTATTTCTTATTAATCTGCACTGTGACCATGCAGTTTTGCACAAGAACTTTGTTCTTTAATTATTGGCTTATAACCAAAATGTCCCCAATGGTTTAAAATACAGTTTTCCTTTACTTCAGAACTTTGCTTATTTCCCATTTTGACTTTGGCAGACCCTGGATGAAAAACACTAATTCCAGTATATACTCACATGGGTCATCGAAGCCTCAGGGAAACTGGTTTCTCTCGTGAACTGCTGCTTTTAGGAACCTCAACACTCGAGGTGGGAGGCCAACCCCACTCCCCACTCCTCGCAAATAACAGGACTCTGGCAGCCACTGGACTGTAAGATTGGATGTTCAACCTAAAAGGTTGAGAACCTACCAGGCAGCAATTTTGTCCACACACTGAATCAGGAGAGAAAGCAGGGTTATTGGCACCAGTGGAAGGACAGGAGATGGGAGTGTCTCAAGTTTGCCTTCTCCTGAGCCATAGGGGGTAGAAGTTGCCAGGCCACAAACTGGAGACTAGAGTAGTTACCACCACAAAGGTGTAGCCAGCCCTGAAATAACCATAAAGGCAAACTCAGTTTAGAATTCCTTTACTACAGTAGGTTCTAGGCATAGGTATATTCAGTTTATAATTGCCATTACTATAGCTAAATCACTAAGTTATAGCAATTTCGGATATTATCCTTCTGCTGTTTTATAATATAAAGGTATCTATATTATGACCTTAACTCTTACAGTTTCTAGTAAATTTGTACTTTAAAGCAAATTGGCCACTTTTATTAACTAGGCAACTAAAACAATTTTATTAGTAACAACTTTGCTAAGTTTTTCTGCTTAGCAGTTGAACCAATTCCATTGGTGATTTATACATCAAATCCAATTACAAGACAGTATTGACATTTAAAGAGTCATTTTTAGATTACCTTTCACCGTTATCCAATTTGTAACAGGCGAACCCCAAATCTGACTTCCCAGGCATGAGTAGACTGGCAAAGTTAAACACAGATTTAAAAGTTAAACTCAAAATTAAGCACAGATTAGAACAGAAGGGAGAATTTTATATGCTTAGCATAAAGAAAGACCTGATGGAAGCCATTTCCTAGGAACTTTTTAATAATAATTGATTGCACATGAGGAGGTTCCTTATTTTATAGGAGAGAGATTTAGTAAATGGCCTAGATCTTGATCGCTATACACTCCCCTTATTAGGTACAACTGAGTTTAGAAAGGTCCAGAGTGCAGGCTAGGACAGAGTAATTTGCTCATATATTAAAAAGTGAGCCTGTTTCTGGGTCCTATGCCTGCCATTCCTTACCTTCTCCATCTTGGCAGCATGGTCTTGATTGCTGAAAACTGAGAAGGCTGTTTCTAAAAGGGAGTTAATGGAGATTTGAGGATCCAGGGAAAGTTTCTGCAGCTTTTGGTGGATATCTGAGGCAGACTGGCTCAATTTCTAGGTTCTGCCTCAGTAATTTCTCTGAGCTTATTTAAAATTGAATGGTTTTGTTAGTGCATTTTTTCATCTCTTTAAAGAGACATGACTACTTGGTCTCTGGCCCTCAAATCTGCCTGTCCTCTCCATTTCTCTTACACAGGGTTAATTGGAATTCAGGGTTCCACAATAAGGCTGCTCTTGGCCATACTGCAGCCAGATAGACCATCAGTAGGCAGGTTGTCCCAATTCCTGAGAAGACACCCCTATGGGGAATCTGCTGGAATGCTAGAGACCATGCCCATTATTCCAGGAAGAATGAAGAAGAGTTTGCCAGCTGATCCAGTGTACCAGACTCTGAACCTTACTAAGCTTTTACTCTCCAAACCAAAGGCCCCAAAATAGGCTTTGGGAGATATTTGGAGCTGCTGCTCTGGTCTCAGCATCCTGAGAATTCAAAGCCATGCCAATGGGTGTCCCATGGCAGAACTAGGTTTTGGGAGATGCCCAAACCCAGACTTCAATCCAATGTGCCCAAGCCAGGTTTGTGGGAGACATTGAGAGCAGTTATCCTCTAACCAAAGCCCCCAGAATACATGATTCTTCCTAGGAAAAGAGGCTGGCTTAAGAGGCCTCACTTTATGGCCCCACGTGGGAGTTTCAAAGTTAAACCAGACATTAAAAGTCAATCAAGAGATTAGAGATCAATTGTTCCAGCCAATAGCCTCGAGGTCCCTGAGGCAAAGTCAGGGCCTTCCAGAGGCTGGGAAAACATAACCTCCCTGCACCATGGGGGGGACCAAGACTTCTTAGCAAATGCATTTTCAGTTTCTAAGACATTCCAAAGCATTTTACAAATCTGAAATGAAGAATTTAGTAGTAGGAAGATTAAATGTGGAATTCCACAGCTGAATTATGAATGGAGCCCCCTGGCACATGACTCCCTTGGGAAAGGGAACATGGACTACTGTTGGCGTTCAGGAACTGGGTCGGTGAAAATGGTGCCGCGGATGGGAAAGAAAGAGACAAAGAGAAGAAGAAACTGGGATCAGGGGACCCTCCATCCGATATGGAGAGAAGAGCCCAGCCACATCATAAAGTGTGGCTTTTATTTTGGCTTTAGAACAAAGAATATATACATATGTGCATATGCAAAGACAATAGATACTTGACAGTTTACATTTTACTAAAATCAGGAAGTCTTAAAGGTTAATGGCTCAGTTCCTCTTTTCATTCCTGCAATTCACAGACATTGTAAATCTTATCTATCATACAAAGTACTCAATAGAAGCTCAGGATGTTTCCCCACCCAGCTACTATAAGATCCTATCTCATTATCTTGAGACTAGGCTCTTATCTCCTACATTCTGGGGTGTCTCCTACATTCCAAAGTGATCTGCTTACTGTTAGTAGTCATGGCCTTTGATTGAAACTCCATCAGACTACCCCATGGCACCCACCTCGGCCCTGCCTGCCACCACTCTCCCAACCTGTCCCAGACCAGGGAGCCAGGTGGGGTTGGTAAAAAGGCAGACTGGAAAGGTGTGGATGTGCAGGGAGGTGAATGCGTGAGGCTGGAATCTCCAGGAGGAGCACAAGACCCCGAAGCTCTTTGCTACTGCTGCCGCCACTGGGGGGCCATGGCAGGAGAAGGCTGTAGCAGACAGCACTGGGTGTGGGAGCCAGCTGCTAAAAAAGCCAGGTCTTTAGAGTAGTGGTGCCCCATCTAGGCCAGAAATGGCAGCCCTGCTGCCTCTGGAGCTTGGCCCAGGACCCTCTGTTTTGGCAGAGTGCTGCTTTGTGCCACCACTCTGCGCCCCTGCCCACCTGACCAGGGTCAGTTCCAACAAGCCTAGGCATACAGCGTGGACACAGAGGGGTCTCAGGCCCTGGCCCCCACTCTTGGCCCAGGATTATGTCCTGTGGAGGCCCTTAGGGGAACCCATTTAAAAAGGATAACCAAAAGAGGCCATGAAACAGGCTATAATTCATAGCTTAGACTCATCAGTCTGCGCTGGGATTGGGGAAGGTTACCTGCCTCTTGAACTCCTGGCTGGCTCGCCAAATGAAGCCAGATTCCTCTAGGTTCTTGGCTATGTTACATCAAAGCATTTAAGAACATGCAAGTTTAGTTAGGCAGGTCATTTATTGAGAAAAATAGGAGAAGAGAATAGAAACAGGAGAAAATAACATATTACGGATCCCCAGGTATAGGTGCAGGCTGCTCCAGGCAGAGAGAGAGGTTTTCCTTGTGTGGTTACTTTTTTTTTAAATTTTTTAAATTTATCACCCCCTCATTGCTGCTTGTGCTCACTGTGTCCATTTGCTTTTTCATTTTTCTGTGTCTGCTTGTCTCCCTTTGTTGCATCATCTTGCTGTGCCAGCTCACTGTGCCGCATGGGCTGTCAGCTCACCATGCCGCATGGGCAGGCTTGCCTTCACCAGGAGGCCCCAGGAACTGAACCTGGGGGCTCCCATATGGTAAATGGGAGCCCAACCAATTGAGTCATAGCCACTTCCCTATGTGGTTACTTTTTAAGCCATTAAGTATTCCTCCTCTTGCTAATGTTTGGGGGAGTTGCCCCAGATATTTGCTGTTTATATTGATTACCCCACCCATCACTTCCCCAGGGGGTCCAGTGATAAGGCCCCTTGAGGGTATCCAGGGATTTTCCTTGACCCTGGACAAAATCTCATTCCAAATGGAGTTCTCATGGCAGCCTTCTAGTGGTAGCCTTTCCCTCAGGGGGTTTCCAAGCAGGGTTCCATGGCCATGTGTTCACAGCCAAGTTTTTCTGCCAGGATTTAGACTCATCTTCCCACTCCCTAAACTAGCCTTCCTCAGAACACTTTCACTATTTTCTGATGACAAGATCCTATATCTAGAAAATCCTGAAAAATCCAACACAAAGCTACTAGAATTAATAGACAAGTTCAGCAAAGTGGCAGATACAGGATTAATATATGCAAAAATCAATAGAATTTCTACATACTACTGATGTGCAATCTGAGGAGGAAATCAGAAAAAAAAATTCCATTTATAATAGCGACTAAAACAATCAAATATTTAGGAATAAACTTACAAAGGACATATGGATCTGTATTCAGAAAACTACAAAGCATTGCTAAAAGAAACTGAAGAAGACTTAAATTAATGGAAGGACTTTCTGTGTTCATGGATTAGAAGACTAAATATTGTTAAGATATTAATGGCTACCCAAACTGATTTACAGATTCAATGCAACCTTAATACAAATCCCAATAGCCTTTTTTGCAGGAATTGAAGACAATAATCAAATTTATTTGGCAGTGTAAGGGACCTCAAATAGTGAAAAATGTCTTAGAAAAGAAGAGCAAAGTCGGAGGACTCTCACTTCCTGGCTTTAAAGCGTATTACCTAGCTACAGTGATAAAAAAAACAACAACAACATGGTACTGGCATAAGGACAGACAGATTGACCGATGGAACTGAATCAAGAACTCAGAAATCAACCCTCACATCTAAAGTCAATTGATCTTTGACAAGGCTGTTAAGCCCTCCCAACTGGGCCAGAACAGTCTATTCAACAAATTATGCTGGGAGAACCAGATAGCTATATCCAAAAGAAAGAAGGAAGACACTTATCTTACACCTTATACAAAAATTAACTCAAAATGGATCAAGGACCTAAATATAAAAACAACCATAAAACTCCTAGAAGAAAATATAGGGAAACATTTTCAAGATCTTGTGGTAGGCAGTAGTTTTTTAAACCTTACACCCAAAGCACAAACAGCAAAAGAAAAAATAAATAAATGGGACCTCCTTAAAATGAAACACTTTTTCACCTTACAGGTCTTTGTCAAAAGGATGAAAAGACAGCCGATTCATTGGGAGAAAATATTTGGCGATCACATATCTGATAAGGGTTTAATATCCATGATATATAAGGAGATCACACAACTGAACAATAAAAAATATCTAAAAGACATTAGATATTAGATATTAGATACATAGATATTAACTATTCAGTTAAAAAGTGGTCAAAAGACTTGAAAAGACAGCTGTCCAAAGAAGAAATACAAATGGTGAAAAAACACATGAAAAAATGTTCAACATCACTAGTGATTAGGGAAATGCAAATCAAAAATAAAATGAAATATCATTTCATACCTATTAAACTGGCTGCAATTAAAGTCAGAAAACTGTAAATGTTGGTGAGCATGTGGAGAGATAGAACGCTTATTCACTGTTGGTGGTAATGTAGAATGGTATAGCCGCTGTGGAGGACTGTTTGGCATTTTCTCAGGAAGTTGAACATAGACTTGCCATGTGACCTGGCAATATCATTGCTAGGTATATACCCATAAGAACTGAGAGTAGTGATACGAAGCCATTGATGTTCATAGCAGCATTATTTACGATTGCCAATAATTGGAAACAACAGGTGTCCAGCAACTGATGAATGGATAAACGAATTATGGAGTATACACCCAATGGTATATTATGCAGTGGTAAGAATAAATGAACCTGTGAAACATATGAGAACATGGATGAACCTGGAGGACATTATGTTCCGTGAAGCATGCCAGACACAAAAGGACAAATACTGTATGATTGAATGATTGTGAACTAAAGATATTATGTGAAATATAAATATATTATGTGAAATATGAATATGGGTAAAATCGCCAATATAAGACCATTTTTCTTTGAAGCTGAATGAATATAGGTTAATACTACAAAATGTTAATATCAGAAAAACATACTAAGTGAAAGAGACTAAACACAAAGTACTGTATATTGTATGACTCCATTAATATAAATGTAAATATAAATCAATTTGTAAAAATGAAATTAGATTTGTGGTTATGTAGGGCTGAGGAAGGAATGCTAAGGGGTATGGAGTCTTTCTTTTTGGAGTAATGAAATTGTTCTAAAATTTTTGAGATGATGAATATACAACATTGTGATTATACTAAAAGCCATTGATTATCTCAATAGAACTGCTTAACAAACAAATAATTTTGCAAGAATAGCCAGAAATAGCAGCCATGTACAGCAGGGGAAACATAAAGAGATTGAAAGATGAGGAATTTTCTTGTTTGTTTGTCTATTTTTTGTTTATTATTATTTTTGAAATAATGAAAATGCTCTAATTGAAGTGATGAACACACAACTATGTAATTATGCCAAATATCATTGATTGTACACTTTGGATGAATTGTATGCTTTATTAATATGTATCAATAAAATTGATTTTTTTAAAAAAAAACTCTATATCAAGATAAGCATTAGGGCTCTTTCTGTTGCCTCAAAATCAGCTGAAGCCTGAAAGCTGAGAACAGTGCATGAAAATGACCTCCCTTTTCTAAAGCAGTTAAGGTTCTTGAAGAAGTGACTAAACTAATCCTATGATGATCAACCCCTACTGTACATGGAAGAATATCTAAATATTTCCTTAGGAAACAGGTTTTTTGTTAAATGAGTAACGAAAATTTTACTTCACAAAAATAAAAATGTGTGTTATAAAATGACGTAATTTTCCTTACCTCACGCCATGTAAGGGAAGCTCAAAGAAACTAATGAAAGATGTTTATGTGGGAGGTTGTGGGAGGTGTGGGAGGTGGGGCATATGGGAATCCCTATAATTTTTGTGTAACATTTATGTAATCTAAGTATCTTTTAAATATATATATATTATTAAAAAAATAAACAAAATGCTTATAATAAATGGAAATAATTACAAAGGCTATGTATTAGTCAGCCAAAGGGGTGCTAATATGAAATACCAAAAATGGGTGGGTCTTTATAAAGGGTATTTATTTGGGGTAGAAGTCCACAGTTACCAGGCTATAAAGCATAAGTTTCTTCCCTCATTTACTTCTAAGGCATCATAGAAAGTCTCTTTAGCATCCATATTACTATCAACAGTCTCTTCAAAGTGATCTAGGCCTTTTCCATCAAGCATTTCATAATTCCTCCAAAAAATACTCCTTACCCATTTATAAAACCTTCCAACATTTTGGTAATAAGAAAGCACTACCCCACTCTCGGTACCACATTCTGTATTAGTCAGCCAAAGGGGTGCTAAGGTGAAATACCAAAAATGGGTTGGTCTTTATAAAGGGTATTTATTTGGGGTAGAAGTCCACAGTTACCAGGCCATAAAGCATAAGTTTCTTCCCTCACCAAAGTCCATTGTCACATGTTGGAGCAAGACAGCTGCCGACATTTGCCCAGGGTTCAGGCTTCTTGGGTTCCTCTCTTCCCGGGGCTGTGTTTCTCTCTGGGCTTGGCTCCTGTTTCCTCCACAAGGTCAGCTGTAGGCGATCAGGCGAACGGCTCACTTCTCTACTCCTGGGGCCTTCTTTCCAACATCAAAACTGCTTCTCAAAATCTGCTTCAAAACGTGTTCCCTCTGTCCTTTGCCTTGCCTTTTATAGTCGATTCCCCACCCACCAAGGGGTGGGGCTCAACACCCTAATCATAACCTAATCATGCCCAGATTAACAGATCAGTTTACAAGCATGATCCAATTATATTTTTGGAATTCATAATTACATCAAATTGGCCAATGGTTACAGGCTATAACTTCTTTCATTATAAATATTGACTTATTAAAAATAACTCTATATCACTTTTTAAATACATCTAATGAAGTCTAAATACCAAAGCAATTTGATGATCACCATCTTCCATTTTATAAAAGGGAATAAAGCTCACCTTTAAGAGAAAAACAAAACAAAACAGTGGGGGAGGTAAGGATATCAACATTAGAAATGACTGACATCTCACTCCCTAGCTGGATCCATGTTGTTTCAGAAATGATAAATCCTGCCCTCAATTACTCAGAAAGAAATTCAAACATTAGGAAGTTCTTGGGAAAGTTAGAGTATGTCCTAGATGTTTGGTGGATATAGATGCCAATGAAGGCAGATGTGCCCAAGTCCTAAAGAAATAAAAATACATGGGGTGACTGAGGTAGCCACAAAGTTAAGGCAAGAAGAAAGGTAGCAGTGAAAGGAGCCTGTGCTCTCAATGTTTGGTGGGACAAGGAATTTTGGGTTTTCCTTGGTACAAATGGCCTCTGAAGACCACCCCTGAATGGGGAAGCACCAAAGTAGGTTTGCTTTACTTACTTTGTTCTTTCTTGAAAAGAACCCTGCTCAAAGGAGCTACTCCTTATGCAGGGGGAACTCCAGAGTATAACACTGAGGTAGGAACTAAGGGAAGTTAGAAAGCAAATAAACACAAGAAACTTGCATACTCTCATTAAAGAAAGGTGCCTGAGGAAGAAATATGATCTCCTGCAACAACAAAGAGCCAATGGTGATTTGGATCTTTGAATCTGAATCTGAGAGGCAAGGAGGAAAGAAAACTGAAAGAACATACCATGTCCACTCCCCTTCTTCAGTGCTTACCCACTCAGGAGTGGTTTTGGATGGGGATAGGAGAAGGATGTTAGGTGGAAGCCTGATTAAAATTTTAGTGGAATGGTGATGCCCACTCTGTTTCCAATTGAGAGGAGGCTTAGGTCCCATGGGGCAGATGGATGGAACTATCTTGCTTGCAGTTGCAGACACTCTCTGTTCCTTGGGATGGGCGTTGTCCATTACCATCGCCTTGTTAGTTGTCCTAGGTGAGTCCAATGAACTGGAGAGTAGATGCAGCTACTCTGCTGAGATTCAGGGCTCAACTGGCATATGAACAGACCGAAGATTTAAGTCTCTGGGACATATATTTAACAAATATAGTGCTAATCCCCAAATCCTCAAGATTGGGGAGTGAACAATGAACTAAAATAGACTTATTATTATTTGATTATAGACTTATTATTATTCTAACGATGGAAGAACTTTTATCATTGATATAAAGGCAGTGGCCACCAGAAGTTCTGAGGGAAGAGAGAGGGAAGAATAGGTGTAATATGGGGGCATTTTCCAGACATTGGAATTCTCTTGCATGATATTGCATTGACAGGTAACAAGCCATTATATATTTTGTCATAACCTACAAAATTGTGAGGGACAAAGTGTAAACTATAATGTAAACTATAGTCCATGGTTAGCAGCAATGCTTTAAAATGTGTTCATCAATTGTAACAAATGTACCACACTAATGAAGGATGTTGTTAATGTGGGAAAGTCTGAGAAGGGGTGGGGGTGGGGCATACGGGAGTGCCCTATATTTTTTATGTAACATTTATGTAATCTAAAGCGTCTTTAAAATTAAAAATTAATAAGTTAAAAAAATAAAAAGGCCAAAAAAATTTTCAGTGGAGACTTTTAACTGGAAGCTGTGGGATTTACCCAGGATGCCGCTAGTGGTCATGGAAGGGATATTTAACAAAATGTATTTCAAGGCAATGGTGATAGAAAAATAAAGCTGTTTATAATATAATGAGTTCAGCCTATCCCAGAAGCTAGCTGCATTTGATCAAGGTTTTAAAAATTCCACACGAAATTCTAGAACAATCAAACCACTGCACTTTTCCCGTTACATAAAGAATTACATAAATTCTCCAATATAAATTTCAGAAGCAAATCCTCAGTGTACCTTTTAATACAATTGTTTTTGAGGATTTAAAGAAAAAGTACATGTAGAAGAAATTGCAGGTCCTCTTCTTAATATACAAGGGTACTTTCACTATTTTGCAATGATTTTTTTTGTCAGTGCCCTAAATAATGGTGAAGATGTGTTATGGTTATCCTAACGAGGAAGTATCACAATATCTAGCTGAACCCATTGTGATACATTTTTTGAGGCAAATCTCACGAGTTGTAGAAAAAGCAAATAACCATCAACACTAGATAATTCACCTTACTGTAAGAAATTTTACTGTACAGAGCAGCAAATTTATGTGTTATGTTCTCTCCCTCTGCTCTATTGATTTTCCTGACTCAGTTTGACTCCGACCTTAGAGAAATATACTATAGTAAAAACCAACACTGAGCATCATTTGATGAGTATAAAATATTTGGAAAGTTAGGTTATTTCAGAGCTGTGTTGCACCTGTTGAAAATGGAACAGAGCTTCTTTGCCCAATTCCTGCTTGTTGATCCCTGCTGCCTACTGCGAAGCTGTTTCCTACCCTTTGGGCCTTGTTGTCTTGCCAACCGTAGAAGCTGACATTTATCCTCTCGTTTGCTTGAGCATTTAGAAAAGGTTCTTGAAGGGGCACCTCAGGGAAAGGCAGCACAGCAGATCTGCTGGGAAAACATAACACACATACACACACACATACACACACAATAAAGCACATTCCTCTAACCAGAAAAGAAAGTAAAAATAAAATTAAAATAAAAAAAATAAAAAGGGGAAATGAAATTTTTAGGAGTAATGCAGCAGCATGTCATGCTGATTGAAAATTATTTTAAATGTTGCTCATTGCCAACTGAGAGAGAGCCAGAGTCAGCTAGATATGGGTAAGGCTTTTGTAGTTCTCTTTTTGTCATTTCCTAAAATGAAATAGACCAGGAGGCAAAATAATTTTTTTATTTTTGAAATAGACATTCAGCAATTTTTTTGTTATATCTATATTTACAGAGCACTGGCAAATAATACAGGGTATATGGATGGCCTTAATATGTATGTTTGTGTGCATGTACATATACATATAAATCTATATACTTTTACATATACACACACATATATAAATACATATGATGCATATACAAATATAGAATATTATACACACAATGCAAATATATATGTAAAATATATGCAATATATATAATGTCTGTGCAAAATACATCTATGCATATATCTATATACACTTAACATCGTTTAGTTGGGCATTTGTTTTCCATTTTGAGCTAATTTTATTTATAAAATTGTACTTTAAATGAAGAATGTACATTGCTATTTTAAAAATTACCTTTACTGGGCTATATTTTATAGTATATAAACTCATACTAGAAAATTGAACTTGAAAATTTTATAAAGTATGCACTTATATTCAACACCATATATGGAATTTAGGAAATGTTATGGTTTTTCAATGATTTGGAGATGTGCTATAGTAGAAGCCTGCCTTTAGTAACTGTTTGCCAAATTTTTCCCCAGATATGTAACAAGGCCTGTATCACCACCTTGGAAGTTATTCTACCAGGATAAGGAACTCTTTCCAAAGAGATACTATTAAAAATAGTCATGTCTTTCTTGCTTGGGATTTCCACATGAACCCAAGCTAGAATAAATGGTTCCCCTTTAGAAGTATTTGTCTTTTGTGTTAGAGATTAGACTCATGCTGTACACGCTACTTGCAAATTGGTTCTTTGTGGTGCTGAGGCATGAGAAGGCAGAAATTAGAGACCCTGACACAGAATGAGCTGGAGAAAGAAACAGATACATAGTCCGATCTAAAAATGATGGACTTGAGAAGAATATTGAGCTGATGCAAAAATGAAGTAGAAAGAATAGCTTATATTAGATCACCTAGGAAGAGGGACAGTGGCTTCAGATTTCCAGAGACGGCCGTGATCATGCCATTAGTCTTCCTGGAGAAAGGGTATTCTGCCCAAGTCAGGGAGAAGAAGGAAGAAGAAGGTATGCTTCCTTCTAGGAAGACCGAAGCACAGACAGTGCCAGACGAAGGGGTCTACCATGCAGGAGACCTGTCCAACCTGGTTGTGTTCCTTGCAAGAGTCTTAGATAAACAGTTCAACAAATGAGGATCACTGCCTCATGGTAATGGCTGAAGTAATAGGACAACAGGAAGGTGGTTCACTGATTTTTCAAAGACTTATTTACTTACCTGTTGTCAGTCTTGGTTTTCTCATTTTTAAACTGGGTGTGCTAACAGTTATGATATTAGATAGGCAATGCAACTGAAGTATTTAGATCACCATATAGATACACACACACATATATATCTTGCCTATTTTTCACATTATTATGGCTGCTGCTGTTATTGTTAGTGATATCCACCTACCATAGCCTTCTTTACTCGGCATTTAAGACTTGTTCTCTTGGCTTTACTGCATAAGAAGAGTATTGAAGTTTTCTGTTTAAACAATTATACATCTGTATCTTTGAGAAGTGACAGCAAATGTGATCTAGAGAAGTGAAATTTCTATTATTAATAGAAAGAAACTGGATGTTTTATCAAATTACTAATTTACATAATGTTCATTTATTTGATAAGTAGATTGCAGGATCCCAAAGGAGTGGAAAGTATCTCAGGTGAATTTCAATGAAACAGAAAGGAAAAATATGGGATAAGAAACTTATGAAATTTGGGTCAGGCAAAGAAGGGCAGGCAAACTTGGGGCAGATACCACAGTAGGGAGACGGCGTGGTATCAGAGAAAGGTGTTTATTTCAGAGAACTTATAGGATAGAACAAATACTTGAAGGGAGATAGTCCTAAAAATGGCAAGCTCATACTTCTTGCCCTTTCAAAGGTTGGCCATTTTTGCAGCTATAAGACACATCAATTATTTTTAAAGTTTAATAAAAATAGTTCTAATTCAATGAATTAGGGCTGCTATATAGTACTTGGGCCTGGAACCCTTGCATTTCTGAGGAAGTCTGAAGAACTGGGTAGCAGAGATCAGAACTGTTCTTGGTTATGCACAGTTTTATTCCTTCTATGGGGATGTGAAAATTGTGTCAAATGCATGGGTTTAAGATTTTCTATAGTTTTGGAATCCTGTGCTAAAGGAAATATGATATCCTGGATTGGATCCTGAATCAGATATGAATATTAGTAGAAAATTGTTGAAGGCTAAATAAATTCTGGAGTTTAGTTATTATACAATTATACTATGTATACTATTATACAGTAGTACCAATGCTAATTTCTTGGTTTCCACAAATGCACTATGATTACTTAAGGGAAACTGGCTGAAGGGTAGTCAATAAATTTCTTACTATCTTTAGATATTTAATATTCTGTAACTCTATAAGTATCCTTTATAATATTAGGATTTTAGGAAATATCTGAAAAACTGAATAAAAACATGAAAATCTGTTTCTTTCTAGATGTTAGATAAATATATTTCAATCTTTTATTTATTAATTTTTTGCTTGTGTTTATTCTATGTTTTAACACTGAGTCTTGAATAATGGAATGGAATGGGATACACAAGAAAAGAATCTCAAATTTCATTTGAATGCTCACTTTAAATGTTCTGGGCTTTTGAGTATATAATAAGGAATCTTACATAGAACATATAAATCTCATTATTAAATCTCTCTTAACCTGTTTTTAGTAATATATTTTACTGTGAAAAGTTATAGATTTTAGATGCAAAGAATACGTAAACTTTTGGGAGGTTACCATTTTGTAGCAGTTTGATATTATTTATGAATTCCAAAAAGAAATATAGATTATGTTTGTAAACTGGTCTGTTCCTCAGGGCATATTAGATTGTATTAGATTCAGAGGTTTCACTTTTACTTGATTAAATTATGATTAGGGCTTTGATTCTGCCACGTCAGTAGGATCTGAGTCCTCACCCGATTGGTTGGCAAGGACTCACAGAGAAAACGACACAGTGGAGGACAGAGTTAGTTTTCTATGATGGAGCCCCTAGAAGAAAGCCAAGTCATTTGCCTGATAGTTTGCGGCTGAAGAAACCAGAGCCCTGAACAGCTGAGAAAGCCCAGAAAGAAACAAGCCCTGGGGAGAGAGACAAACTTTGTTAACCTAAAGCTGAGAAAGGAAGGCGCTGGGACTGCAGAGGCTTAGGAGAAACAGGAAAGAGGAAGGCTGAACACTCGCAGAGACTGGTAGCCATCTTGCTCCAACACATGGCAACAGACTTTGGTGAGGGAAGTAAGCTTCTACTCCAAATAAATACCCTTTATAAAAGCCTACGAATTTCTGGTACTTTGCACCAGTACCACTTTGGCTGACTAGTATGCCTTTAGTTAGGGAAATTAAGCATAAGGAGAACTAACATATCAGTGTTGAAGAAACTGAGCATTCAAACCCAGATAACAGGCCTATTTTTCTGAAGCAGTAAAAAAGGTAGGGACACTCAGACCTACCCCTTTAAATTCTAATACTTTGTTCTAGGTTAAGGTATGCTTATGGATCCTGGCATTATTCTTTTCTTACATGATATCCTGGAATGGCTTATTGTTTCTGTTTCAAAATCATCAACTGTATATTAATTCCAGCCAATCACATCTATACCTGAAGTTAGACTATGCTGTTAAGAGTTGGGAGAAATTAAGATGCTCACCAGAATAATTTTCACTACTAGGAAAATTATATAATTAAATAATTATATATGCACACCTTATGGTAGGATAGGCAGCAGCTTTGATTTTATTTTACAGAAAACAAATTAGAAATTTTATATAAATAAACATTATATAGGTATGTATATATATATATATTATATACAGACAGACAGACATGTATGCATACATACAAACTCATTGTTACATAAAGTAACTTCTAGGTCATTTCATTTATGACATTCTAATATTCTAATTTATTGTTTTGCTATATATGCACCAAACATCTTCATTAGTTTCTCTTAGATAAGATTCCTGACAAATTGTCTTTCTATTTCTATAGCACTGGCAATTGCCTTTTAAAAGGGAAATATGGAAAGTAAGATTGAATTTGGCTGAAACCTAATGTAATATAAGAGAACTGTTTGGTGGACTAGAACATTTGGGTCTGTCTGTCTGTCTCTGTCTCTCTTTCTGGATATTCTTTCTCTCTCTACACACGCATACACATACACACACAATACTGATGTCTAATAACAAAGCGTTCACCCAATGATTGATTGAAAGTAAAATATGTAACAACAACAATAGTTTGTGAAATACAAATGCACATGAACACTATAGATGTATCTTCTTTCTCCTATCTTAGAGGTCTAGAAGCAGAGACCATAATTTCTGCCAGGTATTAAAAATTAAGTCTCCCAAACTAATACCAACATAAAATTTTATGTGAATATTTAAAATGTGTGTGTGTTCTTGATCTATCCCTCTACCAACCACTAATATTGTTTATTTCCAAACTGATGGAATAACAAGAAGGCAAAATAAATCCCTATAACAACTTTTCTGAATTAAAAGAGTTGAGGGAAAAAATCATTATTATTCTACATTTTATTTTCACTGCCAAAATAAAGTTAACAGTTTTTCAAAATAGTGACTAACTTGATATAAGAAATGATTTTACAAGTTATCAAGGATATAGTTTTGGATCTATCATGTATATTTTGTGTATATAATTTTTAGATAAGTTTATTAAATCAATACATTCTCAATTTTTAATACTGGTCATATCTTAGTTTATCTTGCTTGGTAGATAATAATATTTTGCTAAATTTGTACATCCTTTTATCATTGAGTGATTTCACATCAAAATGTCTTATTTAATATTTACAACTGCTGTGATTTTTACTCTATTTACATATGACAGTCGATGATTTTACCAAATGGAAATAGCAAACTTGAGTTTCTAACCAATATGGTGATTTCAAATCTAGTGCTTTTGCTTCTATTTTGCTAATTACTACAACAACAAATTTCATTTAGTGATTTTTTTTTAATACTTTGTTATTTTCTTTATTGAAACGTTGGGGAGTTTGACAAATTAGCACAGAAGGTATGTGTATATTTAATTATTTCCCCATTCCTTACCCTACCCCCCTGAGCCCTGGTAAACTGTAATCTACTCTGTCTCTATGAATTTGATTATTCTAGGTGTTTCATATAAGCAGAATCCCACAATATTTGTCTTTTTGTGTCTGGCCTATTTCACTCAACATGGTATCTTCAAGGATCATCCATGTTGCAGTGTGTATCAGAACTTCATTCACATATTCTCTGAATCTGACTCTCCAGCCTTCTTCTTGTAAGAGCCTGAGATTACATTGTCCCACTCTCCAGAAAATATAGGATAATCTTCCCATCTAAAGATACCTTAATCATATTTCTAAAGTCCCTTTTGCCACATAACATAATATATCCACAGGTTCTGGGGATGCGGGCATGGACATCTTTGGGGGAGCTCTTATTTTGCCTACCAATCTTGGTGCATAGGGTAAAGTCCAAATTTGATAGAACAGTGCCTGAGGCCATTTTATTATCAAATTTAATTCACATTTTCACCCTTATTCTCTCCTAATTGTATACAGACATTTTAGACCAAAGCCATCACAAATTATATGTGGTTCTCTGAAGTCACTTATTCTTTTAGAGCTCCCTAATTCCTTTGTTTCCTTCTGCCTGCAATACATTTTCAGTCTTTTTCTACCAGAGTAATTCCTAGTCATCCATGATTTACTTTAATTACAAACCACTTTAAACATATGGAATGATACAGAAAAATAACAGAACAGACCCCGTATGCCAACCCCCAAATTAAACAGATGTCATCATTGTGCTACATTTGCATCAAGTTTTTCTAGGTATATTGTAGAGAAATGAAACACTGCAGGTACCGCTGAAGCCTCAGCCCCTCCTATTCCCACCAATCTCCCCAGATGATCATCTAAGTTGAAATATGTCAGCCTTTATGTGTGTGTGTGTGTGTGTTTTTGTAATTTCACTACAATCATATACATTCATAAATTGTATATATATTATAATCTTTACTTCTATTGACCTAAAATATAGCCAAATACAAGTATTAGCTTTCAATCAATATTATGTTGTTTTAGAATTTAGGCATATTGATAACACACGAACTTTTTAATTTAATTCCTCTACAAGAGTTCATCACATAAATAAAACATAATTCATTTTCCCCAGATCTATGAAATTTCTACATGTCTGCTATTATAAAGACTGCTTCAGTGAACACAAATGTGAACATCTCCCCCTGCTCATAGGCACAGATTTCCTAGAGTGGACTCCAAAAAGTAGAATTTTCTACTTGATTTGGCCCTGCCAAATTGTTTTCTGACATGACTTGACCAGTTTATAGTCCCATGGGTAAACACCAGAGGTCTGGATATCACATATCCAACCAGAATTTGGTATTGTGTGATTATTTTTCAAAATAATCGATGGGTATGAAAAATATGATTTTGTTGTTTATTGCTTATACTGGCCTCCTAAGGGGGTTAAAAAATATTTCATGTATCTATTTGGCGTGTAGTTTCTTTCCTCTGTGAATTGAAATCAATTTGTGCCATTTTTCTTATTTTTCTTATGTGGGTGTGTATGTGTGGTGTGTGTATGTGTGAGATATTTAAGAAAAGCTGGATCTTGAAATTGTAAAGATATTTTCTGATGTTTTCCTCTAAATATTATAGATTTGTTATTACACATTTTGTTTAAAAATGCAAATTTGTGTTTGCATCTAATTTGAGGCAATAATCTAATGTTAATATATAACTGATTGCTCCAACACCATTATTAAAGCATATATGTTTCATCAAATGTCTGTGTGTTTGTTTCTGGGCTCCCTATTTTATTCCATTTGTCTATTTGCTTTTCCTTGTGCTAACACTGCATAATATTGATTACTTGATCTTTTCATTATGTCCTAATAATGGAGGATAACTCTTCTTTTTCTACTTTCTTCTCCACCATTTGTTCTTCTTCCTTTCTATTATTTTTCAGGATTGTTTTTGCTATTCTTGGCCCTTTACATGCAACTTGGAATTTTCTTATTTTCATCTAACTTTTCATTTTTATAAATTCTGTTTGTTTCTTTTTCATACATGTCTCTTCTGTTACTATATTTGAGTACTATTTTTACATTCTTAGTTATTTTAACTTGTTTTATGGTTTCTTTCACAGTTTTCTATTATCTGAAGAACTTGGATTTTCATCCTCATGTTGTTTGTACCTGTTGAATTTTGTGCATAGTGGATTTTTACTTTTTTGAGCTTGTTTACATCACGGATTTATCTCTTCAGTGTGGACTGAATTGAGGACTCTCTTTCAGGACTTGCTCTGCTAATAGGTTGCATTTCTGATTTGGAGGTTCTTGAAACATGCAGATATTGTAACTTTGAACTCTGAAACGGAAAGACAACAGGAACTCAAATTCAAAATTATAAGGAAAGACTTTTTAATCTCCCTCATCCTCAGTCAAAATAGATTAGTAATTGTTTCTTCCCTTGCTTGTGAGATAATTTTCATCCAGTGTATCATCCAGTGTACCATTTCTGTAAAGTTCCAATGAGGTCCAAGATTTATTTGAAGGTTTTCTTTACAACTCATCATGTCATGTAGGCTAAAAGTCTTAAATCCTGTCCACTTATTGGCATTGAAATCCAAGTTCTTAGTTTACTGATACCCACAGCACTGACACACACATGCACACACACACACAAACACATATAGATGACAGCTGTGACATCAGCTCACACACTTTGCATTTCATTTTAAGATACCTTTTGCTTTTCTGGAACTTTGAATTTCTATTTCTCCCATTAGAGTTTGCCTATATTATTAAAAGAACATTGTTGCTATACGCATAAGTTTTTCACTTTATCTCTTCTATCATATTGTCAGAGCAAAGAAGGCTCTTATTAAAATTTTGACTTATTTGAAGCATCATTTCATCTTTGAAGCCATTTTAATTTTTGAAGTTATTGTGTGACCAACTGAGAAAAAAAAATCCTACTTGGACAGGCAGCATAATGGATCATGCAACTCATGAGTTTTAAAGGGCTTCAGGCACAGTTTTAACCAAACTTTCATGTAATGCCTTAGGACTTTGTCTTTTCCTTTTTTTCTTTCCTCTGAGGTGGAGTCTTTTAATATGGCTTTCCTTTGTTTAGTGACAAATTTTCACAGGCAAACCTATACATACATTTTCCTTATAAATAATGAACATAGATGTAAAAAACAAAAACAAAATCATGTGACCCTTCCTCATATTTTTCACCAAAGTTCTAGGTCAGGTTCCAAGACTTTTTGGACATTCTTGAACAAATTTTTGGACGAGGAGAAGGATGCTGCAGTATGGTCTAGCCTAGCCCATGAGTTGGGAATGGGAGGGGAGATTCAAACCCATCTGAACTAAACGTACTGAAGGATGACTATCCTACAAGAAATACGTATTTGTTACAAGAAAATGAAATAAAGTGGATGCATTCTGGGCTCTGAAAAACAACTGCAACTATTGCAGTTGCACTAGAGATTCTGTGCCTTCTACAGACAGAATAAACTAATGACTTCTCTGAGCTCACACAGTACCTTACATGACAGAATAGTCTATAGCATTGATGACATTGCTCTATTAGTTTATTTGCATGCTACTTCTATTCTGTAGAATAGTAGAATTTTAATCTCAAAACCACATAAGATTTTCTATTTCATGTTTGAAATCACAGTCCCTAGCTATTGTAATTGCATCAAATTTATTGCAGAAGACAGGAAAAGAAAAGAAAGGAAGAGGAAAGAGAAAAAGAGAAGGAGGAAGTAAAGGAAACTATGCCAAGAGAAGTTAAATAACTTGCCAACGTCATAGCAATTTAGTGATTGAACTGGCAATAGAAACAGATTTTCATAAACCCAGTCAACTGCACTGTTTTCTTATATGCTTATTCCTAAGGAATATTTGTAATGCTGGTGAGAGAAAACCTAATGAAACTGGAAAATGAAAACAACAACGATTTGCTCTTTTATTTGAATAGTTCATGGAGTGCATTAATTTAAATGTAGTCTGTTTCACAACTTCAAATTTTATCATTAGGTTTCAGCTCCATTTCTTGGTTATTCTCCTTTTGCCTTTCTTTGCATTCTAAATTTCACTTCATCCAGTAACATGGCTGTTCATAACCCTGATCTCAGGTCTCACAAGTTAATGTCCAGAGCAAAAGTGGGTGCTTTCATTAGAAGCTTCCATGGAATGAAAAATAAGATTAGTTTTCAGAGACTCACCAATAATTATCCCAACACATCTCATTGGTTCTGATTGCATATAGCTTATGTCAACCCTGAGCGTCGGTTGGGACAATCTTAGATGAACAAACAAAATAACATGTGGTTCAAAATATGAATGTTGGGTTTCCAAACTGAAATTTGGGGAGCTTTAACAAGAAGGAGAAAAAAACGGAATGCTGGATAGTAAAACCTAGAAACAACACCCCTCGAGTAGATTACAATCCCCCTGTAGATTATGGAAGTAGTTTATTCATTTTTCATATTGCCCACACATAGTGCCCTGCCAAATAGTTATTTGTATTTACCACTGAATAATTGTTTGTTGTTGCTGCTGATATTAATTTTCTAATGAAAAGTCAGATTACTTTACTTCTTAGCCCTTTTCTTCTGAAATCATATTTTCCTCACAGATTTCCTAGGATAACCCATGTGGCATTTGAATTCCACAGGATGAAAGCATTAATTTTTAAATTGCTAGATCTAATTACATATTGACTTGTATAATAAAATATCCATTTGACTAATACCTAAAACAATTAGGAAAACTTGTTTTATAAATGATATTTTATAAAGCAGTAAGTTCATCTTGTCCCACTGTTAATCTCCTTCCATACAGTGCCTTCTATGTTCTTAAATTCTCCTCATTTTCTTTGCAACTGAGGCAGTAAGTGTGTCTCAAGTAGAATAGGGCTGCATGGAGCATAGAATAATCTACACCTTCTTTGAGACAAGGAAGTAATTACTAATTTTAAAAGGATCTCTCCTCCTCTTGCTAGCTCCTGCCATAAGCTATGGCCCTGTTTATGTCAACAAAGTATAATCAGCAGACGGATAATCCACATGCTATTATCCAGATTTAACTGCAGCAAATTAATTTCTATTTGGTTGTTTTGAAAACATGTCAATATACTGCAGCCACAAGGAACACTGAGTTTAACCAGATGTGAGAATCTGGCTGGCCCAGCCAGTCCCTGAGGAGGCATTGGTCAAAATTTTTAAATCTTTCACCTTATTCTTTCCCTCCTACACCGAAACCAATAATCTTTCTTGCATTTATTTTCCTTCTTTTTCTATTTTTTTTTTTGTCTACCAATGTGCAATTTCAATCTTTTTATTTTTCTCCTTAACTTTTTTGTTATAAACTTGCTTTCTTGGAACTTGGTGAAGGAAGGGATATGCTTTTCTTTTGATCCTTGAGGGAAAGTAGAATAGAAAGATAAGATGTCATCTTAGCATGTAGAAATAAGTAAGAAATGTGAGTTATAATACCTTACAGATGTATAATACTTCAGTTTACAAATCTCTTTTGTGTGTATTAGCTCAAATCTCAAAAAGGCCCTGCAGGAGAGAAGGCTCTGAAAGTTAAAATAACTTGTCCAATATCATATGCATGTGGTAGTACAAGTATCAAAGTACAAATCTAGTTCCAATACCAATGTTCAATTCACTGCTACTTCCCTGCATGCCTTTAGTTTTGAATAGCTCTTGTGGAATAGGGTAAAAATACATGCATTGGTTCATTTATTTTCATTTATAGTTTTCTTCTCTTTGATTTTTCTCCCCTTATCCTTTATGTATATTTTACTTACACATTTTCTGTATTTTTGGACTTAAATGTTATATTAAGATAATTTTTGCGTGACCATTCAGTTTGCTTCACAGTCATGATCCTAATTTCTTCATAGCTAGATAATTAAACAATTTCAAGAAAATTCCAAAGCATGAACGGAATCTACTTGGCATAAGGTACTGAGTCATCACTGTTAATTATTAGAGAGATCAAAATTAGTGATTATATATGGGTCACACTCAGGAGAAGTCATTTCAGTGCAAAATATCTCAATCAAGTCCATTGGAAGAAGTATGTTGGAGTGATGCATTGAAAATCTTTAATCTCTGAATTAGATCAAATAAAGTGAAAAGACTTAATGAGATAGTGATATTTTCTAGCTTTAAAAATTAAAACACTCAAAGGGATACCAGTAGTGAGTGGAAGAGATTAACATGGAAATGGCAATATATCAGAGGTCACTGGTTCCTATGCATATCACTAACCCACTCCCAACTCAGTGGCAGCACTGCTGAGCTCAGACAGGAAGGTTTCCGGGTGCAATAAGTAAGGGTGGATCCTGACCATGGGACCCCCAGCATTGCTACTATTACTGTGACCCGAGCTATGCATGGATGTCAGAGAGACACTAGCCTGAAAGGGACTGAAGGGATCATGGTGGTCTGTGCCTGAGGATCAAAGACATTGTACCTCATGGAGGTGAGGTTAGAGGATACTCTAGCATATGCCAACTGTGGAGAAATGATTTCATCTCTTATGTAATTTCTTCACAATGTTGCTTGACAGGGAGATGCTGTTTCAAACAATGAATGTATCCCTTCAACTTCTCCTGAAGTGACACTGAATATACTCAGACCTCAACTATATAAGGCAGGAATGAGCTATCTCAGGAAGTGTATTTATATACATTATCCAGGTTAATCATGGCAGATTTAATATGTGACTTTATTGCCTCCAGAAATTCAGTTAAAATATCAGTACAAGAAGTGAACAGTGATGACTGTCTACCAAACAATTATTTCTGAGTCCCTTATCACCTACACTCTTCCAAAATAACGGATAACATATCAAATACATGTTTCCAGAATGCTATGTTTATAGGTTTGGCTATATGACCCAGTTTTGGCTTAGCAGATAGGAGGAATTAACTGTACCTGTAGGATGTGTTCAAGGAAAACTTTTCCTTCTTGAGAAATACTAGCTGCCACTCTAATCTGTAAGGGAATATGAAAGTGATATGTGTATTTTCTCAGCTAAATCATAAAACAGCAACTGGATATCTACTGATAGTGTGCATCATTCTTCTGCATTTCAAGTTCACATTCTAATTTAAAGCATGTTCTTTAGAACAGCCATGCTTCCCCACCTAGCAGCCATTTTCCAGTCCTTGCCTACGCCCCTCCTTTTCTATTGTGTGCAGATGTTTCCATATTTTCCCATTCTGCAGCCCCGGGGAAGATGTTAGGTCTAATGGAGTGGCCTGACCTTACTTTAAACCCAAAATCAGAAGCAAATAGTTCCAGCTGCTTATCAAGTTGGGAACTCTCAGTCTCAGAGCCCTTTCCCCCTGGGTGGTGTCAGTACTCTGCCTTCAAGCAGCACAAATTTGACTCTTCTCTCAAACACAAAATGGGGCTACAGAGCTTCCATCCACTGCCCCTGACCCAAGAAATTGATCTTCCAGGTAGTCGAGCCTTGATGGGATTCTTCCCCTGCCCTTCTGGACATTTTGTGCTGTATAAGTAATAAAGTGGTCATTTACTGAAAGTTTCTGCTATGCCTGAGTCTGTGCTCCCACATTGCACCATACAGCAACTTGCTCCACACACTTCTCACACACATATCTTATGAGATCTTCATTGTTGTCACTGCTAGGGAAGGCTTTGTGTAGCCATCAGCAACAGAGCTTAGATAAATTGTACAATTGCATATGGTATAGGCTAAGACATAAGCTTCACTGGAAAATCTTCCAAGGCAGGGTCAGAAAGTGAACAGAAGGCACAAGGTCTCTCTCATCTCTAATTTTATCCATGGAGACACATGCCTAGACCATGACACTTTATTGGATGTGTCATTCCCTACTGCTCATGCACTTACAAGGCAAGCATGGAGCAATCTGTCAGTTAGGATTTGAATGGACTACTAGGCCACTTGGCAATCTGGATTTACATTCCAGCTAGTCACGTGTTTTATCTGTGAAAGCAGGCTTCCCATGGGTGGGAAACATGGAGTTCATGGGAGTTCTCTGGCAAGGGTTAGGAAATTGGCTTTGGGTGGTGCTTCTTATGCTGGGAGAAGAAGGATACCCCTGGCCCCTATTAGTTCATGGTCTAGGCAATCCAAATTGATTACCAGAGTATTTTGATCAACCTTTTTTTTTTTTTTTTTTAAA